>CM034544.1:4166686-4251949 GCA_020002185.1 Paraescarpia echinospica | reverse complement strand
CTTGCACGTCGGTTTCATTGTCCGTATCTAATGAAGACATTTAAAGAACGCCTCATCGACTACGAGAAACATATAATTTGCCCATGCTGTCAGATAGCAAATATTTTGGATACTCTGATGTAGTGTTACAAAATAGCCTATATATTAACATTCTTAATCTGTTGGTCCCTCCAGCACTCCAGCCTGCCCCGTATATAACCATGTCTCATTTGTTACCCTCTCACGAGAACGGCGTCAGATTCACGACTATGCGACTCAAGCATATGACAAATTATGATCAAGCCATAATTTTAAATGGCTGATCACGTACAGTGCACAAGCACAACGTTATAAGTTATAGTATGTGTGCTCTGTATAGCAGGATACATGCGTACTTTGATTGTATACGTGTATTTTGTTCTGTATTGAATGTAGCTAGCCGCACACACAGACACGCTCACACACATACACATATACACATGTATATATATATATATATATATATATATTGTGTGTGTTTGTGTGTGCGTGTGTGCGTGTGTGTATGTATGTATGTATGTGAGGTGTCAATACTCTATCAAATTGAAATATATATTCCTGTTTATTGCACTAAATGTTCACAGTTTTCACTTCTATATATGTTCAATGTACTCTCTCATATTTATATAGACACTCCTGTACATTGCACTAAATGTTCACTATTTTCACTTCTATGCATATTCAATGTACCCTCTCAAATTAAAATAGGTACTCCTCTCCTGTACATTGCACTATATGTTCAACGTCTTCACTTCTATATATGTTCAATGTGTTCTCTCATATTGAAATAGATACTCCTGTACATTGCACTAAATGTTCACTAATTTCACTTCTATGCATAGTCAATGTACGCTCTCAAATAGATATAAGTACTCCTGTACATTGCACTAAATGTTCAACGTTTTCACTTCTACATATGTTCAATGTACTCTCTCATATTGAAATAGACACTCCTGTACATTGCACTAAATGTTCACTATTTTCACTTCTATACATGTTCAATGTACTCTCTCAAATTGAAATAGGTACTCCTGTACAGTGCACTAAATATTCAACGTTTTCACTTTTATATATGTTCAATGTACTCTCTCATATTGAAATAGACACTCCTGTTCATTGCACTAAATGTTCACTATTTTCATTTCTATACACATTCAATGTACGCTCTCAAATATAAATAGGTACTCCTGTACATTGCACTAAATATTGAACGTTTTCACTTCTATATATGTTCAATGTACTCTCTCATATTGAAATAGACACTCCTGTACATTGCACTAAATGTTCACTATTTTGACTTCTATACATGTTCAATGTACTCTCTCAAATTGAAATCGTTACTCCTGTACATTGCACTAAATGTTCAACGTTTTCAGTTCTATATATGTTCAATGTACTCTCTCATATTGAAATAGACACTCCTGTACATTGCACTAAATGTTCACTATTTTCACTTCTATACATGTTCAATGTACTCTCTCAAATTGAAATCGGTACTCCTGTACATTGCACCAAATGTTCAACGTTTTCACTTCTATATATGTTCAATGTACTCTCTCATATTAAAATAGACACTTCTGTACATTGCACTAAATGTTCACTATTTTCATTTCTATACATGTTCAATGTACTCTCTCAAATTGAAATCGGTACCCCTGTACATTGCACCAAATGGTCAACGTTTTCACTTCTATATATGTTCAATGTACTCTCTCATATTAAAATAGACACTTCTGTACATTGCACTAAATGTTCACTATTTTCATTTCTATACATGTTCAATGTACTCTCTCAAATTGAAATCGGTACCCCTGTACATTGCACCAAATGTTCAACGTTTTCACTTCTATATATGGTCAATGTACTCTCTCATATTGAAATAGACACTCCTGTACATTGCACTAAATGTTCACTATTTTCACTTCTATACATGTTCAATGTACTCTCTCAAATTGAAATCGGTACTCCTGTACATTGCACCAAATGTTCAACGTTTTTACTTCTATATATGTTCAATGTACTCTCTCATATTAAAATAGACACTTCTGTACATTGCACTAAATGTTCACTATTTTCATTTCTCTACATGTTCAATGTACTCTCTCAAATTGAAATCGATACCCCTGTACATTGCACCAAATGTTCAACGTTTTAACTTCTATATATGGTCAATGTACTCTCTCATATTGAAATAGACACTCCTGTACATTGCACTAAATGTTCACTATTTTGACTTCTATACATGTTCAATGTACTCTCTCAAATTGAAATCGGTACCCCTGTACATTGCACCAAATTTTCAACGTTTTAACTTCTATATATGGTCAATGTACTCTCTCATATTGAAATAGACACTCCTGTACATTGCACTAAATGTTCACTATTTTCACTTCTATACATGTTCAATGTACTCTCTCAAATTGAAATCGGTACTCCTGTACATTGCACCAAATGTTCAACGTTTTCACTTCTATATATGTTCAATGTACTCTCTCATATTAAAATAGACACTTCTGTACATTGCACTAAATGTTCACTATTTTCATTTCTATACATGTTCAATGTACTCTCTCAAATTGAAATAGGTACCCCTGTACATTGCACCAAATGGTCAACGTTTTCACTTCTATATATGGTCAATGTACTCTCTCATATTGAAATAGACACTCCTGTACATTGCACTAAATGTTCACTATTTTGACTTCTATACATGTTCAATGTACTCTCTCAAATTGAAATCGGTACCCCTGTACATTGCACCAAATGTTCAACGTTTTCACTTCTATATATGGTCAATGTACTCTCTCATATTGAAATAGACACTCCTGTACATTGCACTAAATGTTCACTATTTTGACTTCTATACATGTTCAATGTACTCTCTCAAATTGAAATCGGTACTCCTGTTCATTGCACCAAATGTTCAACGTTTTCACTTCTATATATGTTCAATGTACTCTCTCATATTAAAATAGACACTTCTGTACATTGCACTAAATGTTCACTATTTTCATTTCTATACATGTTCAATGTACTCTCTCAAATTGAAATCGGTACCCCTGTACATTGCACCAAATGGTCAACGTTTTCACTTCTATATATGGTCAATGTACTCTCTCATATTGAAATAGACACTCCTGTACATTGCACTAAATGTTCACTATTTTGACTTCTATACATGTTCAATGTACTCTCTCAAATTGAAATCGGTACTCCTGTACATTGCACTAAATGTTCAAAATTTTCACTTCTACGTATGGTCAATGTACTCTCTTAATTTGAAATAGATACCCCTATACATTGCACTAAATGTTGAACGTGTTCACGTGTATATATGTTCAACGTATACTGTCAACATTATGTAAGTGTTCTTTTTCGTTCCACGTATATTTCAATGTTTACACGTGTGTTTATATTCAATGCATTATCACAAATCGAAATATATACTTCTGTACATTGCACTAAATGTTCAACGTTTTAACTTTGATATATATTCAATGTACTCTCTCAAATTGAATTAGATGGCGGTGTATTTTGCACTAAAACTCCAATGTCTTCAGTTGAACACACGATCAATGTACTTTCTCATCTTTATCTACATGATCGTGTTCTTTATACTAGCATATAACTGTTTTCATTTCTATATATATTTTTATCATACATATGTGTGTGTGTGTGTGTGTGTGTGTGTGTGTGTGTGTGTGTGAGTGAGTGTGTGTGTGTGCGTGTGTGTGGGCGAGGTTCATTGTACTATAATAAATTGAAATAGATGCTTCTGTACATTGCATTAACTGTTCAATGTTTTACTTGTATATGTGTTAAATTTTCATTCTAAACTTTATCTAGATGTTCGTGTTCTTTCCACTTACACTTCAATGTTTCCACTTTTATATGTGTTCAATGTAGTCTATCAATGTTGTATGTGGTCCGTGTTCAGTGTCAACGTTATTTAGATGCACAGGTACATTCAATGTTTTCATTAGCAGGAATATATGTCGTATAGTCCTACGATATCGACACCTTTTCATTATTAGATGTAGTCCAGTTTACAAACACGTCACAGGTTTAAATTGTATGTGTGTGTTCAATGTATTATATATATATATATATATATATACACACACACACAGGATGCTAGTGTACTTTGTGCACACACTGAAGTTATTTCGCTTGAATATATGTGATCATGTGTTCTGTGTACTGTGTCAGTTTACCTGGCAGCCCATCTCTTTGTAGAAACATTTCAATATCTTCACTAGCATGCCTACACTATAAACTGTGCTTTATCAACTACATGCATGACGTGTGCGTTGTACATATGCTCCAACGATCTGTTGCCTGGCTGCATGACCATGTTGTGCAAACATCTAAATGTGTTCATGTGGACGTGTGTTTCATATACTGTATCGCACGTGACTGGGTGCACGTGAGCTGGAGTAAGTAACCAAATGACGAAGAGGCAAAGATAGCACACACAAACAGCACACGCTCCAGCAGGAGACAGAGATCTGTAGAAGTCAACGAACGTCAGTGATCGTCTCCTTGTTGAAACTGAACTGGTAAGTTTGGCCACTGACGTCACATACATGGTGTACAACAAACCTTAAAGTGAAGAAGACATCCGTTGAGAGGGAGAATCACCATATCTACCAACAATGTCGTATTAAACTATTGCCAAATGTTAGAAATAATATATTAAAATAAATTGTAAATTTGATGTAAACTACGGTTTAGAGATATAAATTTAGAGATATAAACTAGGCAAAATCTCAAAATGTTTTGAAGGGTGACAAGGTGTCAGTTGGCATTTTCTGAAAGGGTACATACTACGTTTCCAGAAAAAAACACTCTAGAGTCAACATAAGCTAGTCCAGTCCCAACCTCTGATTTTTTCTCCCGTACTAACACTATCTTATAACATATTAATGTTATATTTATGTAACTAGTCAATACTTAATGGAAGGCTCTGTAACTGAGATGAACAAATTCACATGTAAAATAACATATTTTCGTCAGAATTAATAGCCACCAGATTTGTTTCTAAATTATTCATGTGTAATTTCAATTGATAGCAAGCAATGTTTGGAACTAGTCACATCTTGAATCCAATGCAATAGTCAACTTCAAATCACATTGTTAACTAACTGTTTCAGTTAAATTGCAGTGACCTCGTCAGCGCAGGAACACGAGAGGTGAATCAAGCTCTACTTCTTCTCGAATGCGTCTACACCAACAAGACTCCAGATATGGCATAACTACCGGATAGAACAGGTCTAAACCAATCACACTCGAGAGATGACATAGCTACTGGACAGACGACGTCTACACCAACCAGACTCGAGAGATAACATATCTACTGGACAGAAGACGTCTACACCAATCAGACACGGGGAATGACATAACTACTCTACAGAAGACGTCTAAACCAATCAGACTCCAGAGATGGCACAATCACTCTACAGAAGACGTCTACACCAGCCAGGCTCCACAGATGGCACACACGTTTCACAGAAGTCGTTTACATCGATCAGAATCCTGAGATGGCAGACACATTTCACATAAGTCGTTTACATCCATCAGAATCCAGAGATGACACACACATTTCAATAAGACGTTACTCCATACAAAAACCAGATATAGCACAAACACTTCACAGAAGTCGTCTACACCAACAGGAAACCAGAGATGGCATAAACACTTCAGAGAAGACGTCTACCCCAACAAGACTTGTGATATAACTTACTAATTCACAATAGATGTCTACACCTATCAGACTTAAAACTGGAAAACAAATGTGTTGCATCTTAAATACTTGGTATTCTCGAGATTGTGATACATTTCTGTGTATACTAAATGTACCGTTTAATATATTATCTATGTACAAACAGTCCTCATGTCTTGACCAGTAGTACTCAAAGAGGAAGTTCTTGTGATGAATCTCTCAAGAATTCATACACATGCTACAGGCGAACAATCCTGCAGAGACTAATGCTATTGTAACTTGACACATTACGATACCATGGGAGAACTATTGACATTGTATCACTCAGATTCGCAGTAACTCTTGTAATAACTATGATGGCTCCGTGAGCAAGTTATGTCAGTCAGTTGCGTTGACGGTCTCTGTGTAAGTGTCTCTGTAGCTCAGTTGATGAAATCACTGCAGCACATTCTTTCAATGTACAGTTGCAACTCTTTGACGCTTTTCCCTGCTTATAAGTTGTACACAATGTTTCCCTTAAGGTTTCTTCTCCTGACTGGTTATTCAGTAGTAAGTGTACGCAGAGTTTTTAGTGCGGTAAATACAGTTGAATGAACAATCCTTGTGTTGGAATGGTATGTGGAAATATATAACAGTTTTAGTCGTTTTGATGTGTTACCATCAAATCAATATGGTACTCTGTGATGTTGGAATTTTGTTTAAAATGTATACGCTAAGTTTATGGGGCATACATATATATATATATATGTTATATATATATATATATGTATTATTTATTTATTTAACAAGCCTACTATAAATTTAATAATGTTAGTCATTTCAATTAGCTATGCACTAATGCCAGTCTGTCTGACTGTCTGTCAGTCCGTCTGACTGTCTATATGTATGTATGTATGTATGTATGTATGTCTGTCTGTCTGTCTGTATGTATGTCTGTCTGTCTGTCTGTCTGTCTGTCTGTCTGTCTGTCTGTCTGTCTGAATGTCTGTCTGTCTATCTGTATATCTGTATGTCTGTATGTCTGTATGTCTGTCTGTCTATATTCTAGAAGCGCTGCATCTCGGGCATGAAATCTTCAGGGATTCAACTACGCCACCTTCGAAAATAAGTAACACTTATTTGTTTTTGAGATTCCCGTTTGACTAAGGCTTCTTATTGCGTAATGATTTAAGAAAAATAACACTTATTTGTTTTTGTGATTCCCCTTTAACTAAGGGTTCTTATTGCTTTATGATTCGCGACGGATGTTAGATGGTCGTAAATCAATTGTTTGCAACTTCGCGCTGGGTTAGATGCGATTGCTTCGTGTCACGTAACTGCTGCGTGTCACGTATACTGATATAGTTGGGCGTTCATCGGGAGTCATCGCCAGAGCCAAACGACGCACAAAACCATTCTCCGTTCAACGTCAACAAAGACGCCGGCGTTCGGAAAGAATCGTATGCGCTATATCGTCACTTCCGGTGTACTCAAGTAGCGTTTGACAGTGCACACTGGGCAGTTGGGTTTGCCGTCGCAGTCGAGTGGGCACCGCTCACCGTACACACCAACGCGGGAGCGCCGACTAGTTTGTTTGAACCTGCGCCAGGCATTGTGGGAAGGATGACGGCCGACCGGATGTGCCTTGAGCGAGAATACTTTCTCCCCGGCGGCGGCGTCGCGTTCGTCGATAACAAACGACAGAACGTCTCCGCTGCCCACCTTTTTCCGCGGCCGTTTCCACTGGATTCTGCTCAGCGACTTCCGGTGGCCACAGCCGTCGTATTCACACGAGTTCTGCTGCTTGCCGCCTCCCGAGCGACGGTCGTCCATGTGTCGGCCTCACTTGCAGCAGCAATGGTCGAGGCACGTGTGACCGTAACGGGAGGTAGGATGCAGGTGATACTTCCTGGAAGTCGGCTTGTTGGTGCAGCGCGGCACGATGATGCGTGTATGCTGCGACTGTGGCACCGGGCCGTCCAGCAGGGAGTAGAGACGACGGATCTTCGACAGGCAACTGGAGACCAATTTCGTGTCGGATGGCTTCTGTTCGGCGCAGAACAACGCCGTGTAGTGACTGGAGTTGTTCGCATTGCAAGAGCTTCGATTTTAGTTGTTCTCATTAGGCGATCGCGTCTCTTTCTTGACGCCGCAGCGCCAGTTGCCCGTTAATGCGTGCTTCAGACACACGAAGATGCTGTCGAACGGTCCACCGGCAGGTCGCTTCGCCTCGGGCCGTTTTTCGTACGGCGGGAAATCTGGCAGCAGCGGAGGCCGCGGACTGCGTTCTGTGCTGGCATGCGTCTGTTGTACGGGACACTGCAGTGCAGCTTCCTCGCCCCTGTTGGGAACCTGCCCCAAGGGTTGAACCGATTCCTTGCTTGGTCGGATGGTCGACGCATTCTCTTATCGACAGGAAGGAGTTTCCTCGGACTGCACAGCGCCCTGCTGTACACAGCGCTCTGTTGTGCGCTGACGAAACGGCACTGGCTCTGGATACGCTGGCCTCGATGCTACGAGAGCGGTAGTTGTTGGACTCGTTAAGCTTATCCCGAGGTTGATGGCACGTCGACTGTTGTCGCCTTACGACCCTAGAGTGCGGCTACGAGAGTGGTCGATGTTGGACTCGTTAGACGTCGGCCAAGGGTGTGCAGACACCTGGATCTGACTGACACTCGTCGCCGGATGTCGACTGACGTCAGATCACCACGACGCATGACCGGGAGCACCCGCCGGAAGTTGTCAACCGGGGTCACTGGCGTAAGCGGCGCCGGCCCAGCTGTTTGTCGTGTGCTGCATGTTGCCGCCGGTCCACGGGTTTTTCCAGGGGCCGCCCCACCCAGAGGCGTGCTCGGTTGGCAACCCACTCCCGCATAGGATGCTCTTGTGTATGTAACTAAGATCGTTTCAGTCCGTTGATTTACATCAATCTTGGGCGTGACCAAGATGACTTGCCGACGGTATATAATAGTTTCCCTTGGAACGAGACTCGAATTTCATGTCGCCTCGGCGTAGCGGCCCGCATGACTCGAAGGGAGGATATTGCATCGACCTGCATGGATGACGCTTCCACTGACTGTCATCGCGACGTTGCGGCAAACATCTCGTCCCGTGCGCCGGCTGGTCTGCAGGCGCGCAGCACTGGCAGTGGTTGGCCTCTCGATACATCCCCTTCAAGCCATGTCTCTATGGTTGCTGTACGACTCTTGCTAGCCGCGGGTCGGACCTGGCGAGGACACATCGTCATGTACTGCGTTCTCTCTCGTGACGTTCGGATCTCGCAGCTACTGGGGTTAGCGACGTGACTACCGCTGGAGGGAGCGCACGAGTTTTCAACAGCCGCAGTCGCGTTGCTATGCCAGCCACTCCAAACACTAATGCGGCATGACGTGTTGCCATTGCATCCCGCGCAGTCGCTGATGACACCCTTAACAGGCGGCGGAGGCTTCCTGTGTGCGCGCGCAGAAAGCGCACAACGCCCCCTTTCATGTTTGGACGGCCTCCCGCACTTCCTGCCGAATTTTCGCAATCCCACATGTGCGATCTTTCCCGATCCCATACGCGCGTTTTTGCCCCATCCCATACCCAAACTGGTCGCTTTTGAAGTGCACACACACGCACACAAACTCACGCACGCACGTACACCAGACACGCACATACACGGACACACACACGCACACGCACACACACACGCACACACACGCACACGCACACACACGCACGCACGCACACCAGATGCGCACGCACACACACACACACACATTCAAACACACACCCACACACACACACACACACACACACGCACACACGCACACACGCACACACACACACACACACACACACACATAGCCGATGTGTGTCCAGCCGTTTTTGGCCAAAGCGCTTCCATCACGAAATCACCACCTACCTAAGCACCATGGGCGGATCAAGAGATGGTTGTCCGGGGGGAATGGGGGGGGGGGCAAAAATGTCAAACTGCATCCCTTTGAGGCTAAAAAAACTCCACTGAAGGCCAAACCAAATTCACATTTGGTGGGCTGAGCCGGAGCTTCACCATCATTCCGCTGTCGCCACTCCGCCGTCGCGCTGTCGGAATATGACATCGCAAGACAGGCTGGGGTGGATGCTGTTGAAGATTTTTAGCGGCGACGTTCACAATTTCGGATGCTCACCAAAACCCTCAAATTACACCCCTTTGGGGCTCACCTAAACAGGGGCACATTCCAAAGGTCTAGGGGACACGTAACGGGGGGCACACTAAAAAAGATCTGATCGGCCGCCACATTCCCAGCCCTAGCATGTGCCCCACGGCCCCACCCTGGATCCGCCAATGTACATAATGCTATACTTTGTGCGAGCGTATCCGACCACCCCTGAGCTCGCACCACCAGTTGTCCAGAAGTGAAATGCTGTTTTGACGATGAACCTTGCTGTAGGGTCCGGACAAAGTGTTTGTCTGACTGTTTGTTTGTTTATCTGTCTGTCAGTTTGTCTGTGTGTCTGTCTGTTTGTCTGTCTCTGTCTGTCTGTCTGTCTGTGTGTCGGTAAGTAGATACTAATTATGTTTTTAGCAATCGACCCAGTGCTTCGGGAAAGCTCAGCCCTCGTTAAGTTTATGTGATGAAGTTAATGTGTTTCTACAAAACACAGTCAATACTTTAAATTATGCATCGCAATAATTGCCAAGCAGTCACAGAACAAAGAGAATAATGTACGAGACCCCCCCCACTGGGCCGCACGCCACGCGGCCTCTTATGTATTATCCAAAGCGTTCTCCCACGATCGACAGCCACACAACCTATCTATAGGCTTAAATAATGGATCAATACTTCAACGACCCCTCTCCTCCTCTCATTCTATCCGCCCCCCTCATCTCTCTCTCATTCTCTCTCACCGTCTCCTTCTTTCTTTATCTCTTCCCTCTCTCCTCTCTCTCACTCTTCCATTAGCACAGTCAAACGTGTAAATTATGCGTCGTATTCTATGGAGAATTGTTTGCCATGTCACACATGCAGGACAAAGAGTTCAACTTACGATACCAACTAGCGAGTTATACACGACGCGGCCTGTCATTAGCCAAAGCAGCATTCTCTCGGTATCTATACTTACATGACGGATTGACATGCAGCAATTTCACGACCTCTCTCCTCTCTGTGTCTCTGTCTTTCTCTGTCTGGCTGTCTCTCTGTCAAGCTGTACATCTACAGGTCCGTCTGTCAATCTGCTTAACTTGCGCACTATCTGTATAGTTGTGTGGCTTTTCTGCAGTACGGCTGTTATTGGCTGTCAGTGTCCCCGTCTCCCACATTCCTCATGTGTCTATGTGTGTTTCTGTCATATATGTCTGCCTCTGTCTGTCTTTGTCTGTCAGTGTTTTTTTCTTTCTTTTTCAGTCTGTCTGTATGTCTGTCTCTCTCTCTCTCTCTCTCTCTCTCTCTCTCTCTTCTCTCTCTCTCTCTGTGTCTCCTCTCTTCTCTCTCTCCCTCTCTATCTCCTCTATGTATGCATATATGTATATATGTGTGTATGTGCAACTGATCTCATAATGTTATTGAATCTAAGCCTAGTTGGCCTAGAGTCGGCGATGTCTATCGGTACTTACTCCTTGATACTAACAATTGAATTTGTATAAGTTTGGTTAATCGTTAACATCAAGGTGTTTATCATTACATTTACGTATACAACTGTTCAACGGACATGTACTTATGATGTATATTATGATACGCATTCATACACCAGTTATATTTATATACTTATTTTTGAAAGTTTTTGTAAATTTTTTTCAACGAACTTTTAAAGGATCAGTATAATGTACCCTAATAAAAAATTACAAATACATTTGTAAATGGCTGAATCTATTATTATTAGCCGGATCCAAACAATTAAAAACTTTGACTTAAAAGCAATATTCAATGAAACCAAACACATTGAAAATGAAAAGTATGATGATTCTCCATTTTCTCTTAACACACCTGATTGTAAATATTTTACTGCAGTTGAGTTTTCTGAAGCATTTAAACCAGAAAACATATCTTTATCAATGTTCTGTATCAATTGCCGTAGTTTGGAGACTCAATGGGATTCTCTTCAAGAATTACTTTCTAATATGTCGTCAAAAGGCCTGACTGTAGATATCATTGGACTCACTGAAGTTTTTAAAGTTCAAAATGTTTTACGTTATAAAATAAACGGGTATCTCAATTTACTATTCGATACAAGACTAGATACAGACGATGGGCATGGTGGAGTTGGCCTATACATCAGTGAAAAATATACCTATTTTAAACGTGAAGACTTGTCAATATTTATCCCTCATGTATTTGAGTCCATTTTTGTAGAGGTTCAAACTAAGAAATGTAAACCTATAATTGTGGGTGTAATGTATCGTCCCAACTCTCATCCACGTGCAGATCTTGATCTATTTATGGGTACCATATTAGACATCCAAGACAAAATCTCAAATGAAAATAAAGTAGCACCTGATGGGGGATTATAATATTAATTTACTAAATTTTGTTACTCACAACAAAACTAATGATTTTATAGATACTATAATAGCACAAGGATATGCTCCACACATAACTAAACCAACACGGATAACACCTGCTACAGAAACTCTTGTAGACCATATATATTCTAATCATACCCACCCCAACTATGAATCGGAGATTATCATCTCAGACATGGCTGACCTTTTTGGAATATTTCATTTAATATATGGTAAACCTGCCACACAAAACATAGCATATAAACAAACACGCCAGTTAAATGACCGACATTTTAAAATTTAGGAGTCTTTTGGCTATGACTGACTATTCCTCTGTCCTATCTACTAGCAATGCAAATGATGCATACAACAACTTAATGTTAATTTATACATCATTTTATAAAATATCCTGCCCAATTAAAGCTATCAGAGAAAATAGTAAATATATTAAAAGAGAGCCCTGGGTAACATCTGGCATTATAGTTTCTTCAATAAACACAGACAAATTACTCCGCAGAAAGCTAAATAAGCCCAATGCAGCGAGAGAGAATGTTTATAAGGTATATTGTAGACTATTTAATAAGATCAAAAGGGCCGCCAAAACTAAGTATTATACTGAAATACGGGAAGAATTTAACAATTTCTTTGCTGATATACGTAAATCAGAGAGTGATTCAATACCTCCTCCTATAGCCTCATTTCATGAGCACCTAAAAGATAACTATCCTGTAAACTTCTTCATGCGACCTACAGATGTAAACGAAATCAAAAGAGTAGTGCAAAAACTAACTGCACTGAAGGCTTCGATAGTTTATCTACAAAACGTGTACAGCAGACCATAGAGGAAATAGCAATCCCACTTGTGCACATCATAAATCAATCCTTTGTTACTGGAGTTGTACCTGATAATTTAAAAATCGCTAAAATAATTCCAGTTTATAAATCAGGAAATATTAATGTGTTTAATAACTACAGACCAATAAGTCTTTCATCAACACTTTCTAAAAATGATGGAAAAAATAGTATGTAACAGATTAGTAATATATCTAGAGAAATATAATATACTGTATAAACATCAATATGGATTTCGCTCGAAACATTCCACCCAATATTGCACTTACTTAAAGGACGTAACAAATGCAAATGACAAAACTAACAAATATATTACATTGGCTGAGTTTCTCTACTTATATTAGGCGTTTGATACAATTAACCATGACATTTTGTTGTATAAGTTAAAGCATTATGGAATCAGAGGAATAAGTAATAAATGGTTTGCCAGTTACCTTTCTAATCGTAAACAATATATTGAAATAAACAATTGCAAATCACCACTGATCAATATGACACATGGAGTACCACAAGGATCCATACTAGGACCTGTGCTTTTTCTAATTTATATTAATGACATAGTGAATTCTAGTTTTCTAAACTTGCTATCCTTTGCAGATGACAAAACCGTTTAAGAATCAGGATATGATATTGAACATTTAGTTATAAAAGTAAATCAAGAATTAAAACAATTATACAATTGGTTGTGTGCTAACAAATTGTGCTTGAACGTCAAAAAGACACAATTCTGTGTTTGTACTCCTGTAAATACAAACTACGTAGTAAACAATTGCATTAAAATAAATAATGAAGTCATTAACCAGGTACGCAAGTATAAAAATGACGAATCTGTTAAATTCCTGGGATTGTATATAGATAAGCATCTAACATGGAAAGAACACATCAACGTAATTAGTTCCAAAATTTATAGAGCTATTTTTGCAATAAATAGAGTGACATATTTCTTACCATAAAAATAATTAAAATCATTATATTACACTTTAATTCACAGTCACATAACATATGGTACACAAGCATGGGGCAATGGAAACACAAAGAAAGTAGAATTTTTTTACAAAAACGTGCTTTAAGAATAACTAATAAAAAAGGATATAGGAGTCATACTGATCCTTTACTTAAGTCTGACAAAATACTAAAAATATCAGGTGTATATAAACTACAGGTCTCACTATTTATGTATGACTTTAAACATGATTTATTACCCAAGTCATTTACAAATGTTGCGATCAAAAAGACTCTAGACAAAAGTATAAGAATAACCAGACAATGCAACCTTCTTGTTAAAGATGTTCAGAATGTAATTAAACTGATTAAATGAAACTCTACCTTTGTTTGTAAGTCTATTACCGTTCTTACACTACTTTGTTAACCAAGTACAAATGTTTGGATCGCCTCTCTATTCACTTACATATATTTCAATGGATCATAATTCTCAGTTCGTTGTCATATATCACCAGCAACTGCACATAATATATGTTAAATAATATTCCGGTTTAATATTATATAGTACGGAGGTGGGCTTGTGACAAATTTAAGTGAGTTGTTTAACATGATTTTGATGATTGTTATGATTGCAATCATAGAGTAATGATAATCAAATGGTGTCACTGGAAGACGGCTTTTAGCCAAGTGACATCCATGCAATATAACACATTTCCATTTGTATGACATTTATGTGTTAACTGTATGTTAGATTGTTACGTTGTAAATAAAGTTATTTACCTACTTACTGATCATGTTAGAAATATCGGCGTCCATCTTCATAGACACCTGGATATGACCTGCGCAACATCGGGTTGATTCACCGTTACCTCACTCAACCGACAGCGGAACGGGTGGTCAATGCTATGATTACATCCCGTTTGGACTACTGCAACTCTCTACTGTTCGGTACCTCAACCAATAATATCGGTCGATTGCAGCGACTCCAGAATGCCGCCGCTCGCCTTATCACTCGACAGGCGGCGCGTTGTGAAAATGCGACTCCTATTCTACAGCGCATTGCATCAAGATTGTTGTTCTTACGTACACGGCTCTGCACGAAGAACTCTCGCCTGTCTACATGCAAAAATTCGTGCGTGTCTACATGCCAGCCAAACGTCTTCGGTCTGCTGACTCGAACGCACTAGTTGTTCCGAGAACACGCAGCAGAGCCGGTGACTGTGCATTTGCTCACGCAGCGGCAGCAGTGTGGAATGCTCTGCTGTCAAGTGTTACCAGCAAAACATCACTGGTCTCATTTAAATCTGTGTTGACTAACCTGTTCACTGCAGCGTATATGTAACTCGGACCCTTACCAACACTGTTTTACCATAGCTGATTTATGTTTAACGTTTATTTATTATTTATTTATATATTTATTTACTGTTCATATACTGTTTAGGCTAATGAATTGATGTTTACATTAATTTTAGTTTATTTATTAAAATAATAATAATATGATCTTAACTATTTTATTTTTTGATGTTCTAGATCACATTCCTTTTCTACTTCTACTACATTTATTGTCTTAACTATTATTATTATTAGTTCATTTTATCTATGATATATTTTTAACATACGTTTGTATATTATTGTAAAGCGCTGTGAACAATATTGGATGAGGCGCTTAACAAAATAAAATATTATTATTATTATAAACACTTGCTTTCGCAATGCGGCAATGGATCTCGTCATCAATGTGGACAACTCTGGAGAGGGTGCTACCTAAGTAATTGAACTTGTTTACCACTTCCAGTTTCCGTCCCTTCAGAGTGATTTCTGATTCCACGTACTGCTTGCCGGACGCAGCCTAATGCATAAATTCGGTTTTCTTCGTGCTAATGGTAAGGCGGAAGTTGTCACAGGCATTGGAGAATCTGTCCGTGTTACTTTGCATTTGTTGCTCAGATCCGCTGTTGTGAGCGCAACCATCAGCGAAGTTGACATCGCCGATCACATCCTGTAGAACCTTTGTATTCGCCTAAAGTCTTTTCAAGTTTAATATCCCTCCATCAGTTGATGCCGTTGCCATCGTCGTTCCCTCGGAAAGCGTCGGACAGCATTGCCGTGAGCATCTTGCTGAACAAAGTAGGTGCCAGAACACACCCTTGCTTTTACGTCGTTGCTGATTGAGAAAGCAGCGGAGGCATCACCATTGTCCAAAACCTGAGCTTGCATGCCCTCGTGGAACTGTCTGACCATAACGATGAACTTGTCAGGACAACCAAACTTTGCCATTGTTTTCTAAAGGCCATCATCGGTTCTAAAGCCACACTGGCCCTCTGAAAGAAGATGGCCTTGCTCCAGATGGATGATCAGGCAGTTCAAGAGTACGCGAGCAAGGATCTTTCCTGCGATAGACAGGAGGGAGATCCCACGGTGGGGTCTCCCTGGTATATTGTACTAGATTTATAAATACGACACAGAATGTGTCAAAATATATTACGTAACGAAATTAATTACGTTAACGCCATATTTAAGTCAGGGGCCGGCAATCTCTTTGAATGGAGGTCGAAATAAGTGACTCAGGCTACGTAAGAGGGCCACATATTTATTTCTTAATATTGATTATCACTAATCAAAACTTCGCGGCATTCTAGCTCATATGCGTCGAAGCTGAACCTACACATCTTGGAGTTGTTATTATGAAACACCAATGGCTAATTTTGAATAATTTCCTATTCAAAATACACATTATTCAAGGTCTGCGTTGTCGTCATGCAAACAACATTGTAGCCAAATGTTCCACGTCCAAGTGACATTGGCGGGTGTGATCAATTTAAGAAAACGTTCTGTCGGTATATGCGTTTGATTACACTAAATGTGACTGAGTGCCACAGAACAACATTACATTTTGGTGAACTTCAACTAAACATTGCTTCCGGCGCGTCGTCGACTAAAAGGGGCTGTCAAATAAGAGCAAATACGAGCTCTGACATCTGTAAAACGCTCTGCAAGTTTCCGTCTCAGCAGCCCAATGGATGCTTCGTACGTGTCCTGCTTTTCTGGTTGGTTTTCGGGAGTTTTGAGAAATGCGATAGTTGTGTCTCACACACTCATAACTTGATCAGGAAAGCGGAACCGAACTGGAAGAAACGAACTAGAAGAGTTGTTTGGTTATAAGTCCTCGTCCCATAAGCTGAACATTCAGCAGATTGAGATGCGCTACTGTGTCGACAAGAAATGAAAACTCGCAAATTCAATTAGCGGTCAGCGATGCCCAGAAGGCTGCACGCGTGAAAACGTCTGCACCACGAACGAGCTAATTCCATTTCTCTGCTTGTTCCCGCAACCCAGCCAGAGCCCTAGTTGTAGCGCAGTTAGTATAGGAGGTTTTGATTTTTACGCGTTCGTGTCTGCCAGAAGGCGTTTGAACTGCTGGAGGCTTGGGCTACGACCACGAACATAGTTCACGGTCTTCACGACGGCGCTCAGTACCTCTTGCATTTTAATTTATTTGCTATCCAGGCATTCTTGACGGATATATGATATATTGGACCTGAAGAGATTCGCAGTGGCACCTGCATCGTATTGAACCTTTCCAATCAGCGAACAACTCATTTTGTTCTTCCTCCCAAGGAAGGTGCACAACACAAGCGTATAATTATATTGTCAACCCGCGGGTCGCATTGTGTGCAGTGACGCGAGAACGAAATTCATATTAGGGGGGCTAACGGAGCTGACATAACTATTGGACAGAACACGTCTAAGCCAATCAGACTCGAGAGATGACATAACTACTGGACAGAACACGTCTAAGCCAATCAGACTCGAGAGATGACATAACTACTGGACAGAACACGTCTAAGCCAATCAGACTCGAGAGATGACATAACTACTGGACAGAACACGTCTAAGCCAATCAGACTCGAGAGATGACATAACTACTGGACAGAACACGCCTAAGCCAATCAGACTCGATATATGACACAATTACTGGACAGAACACATCTAAGCCAATCAGACTCGAGAGATGACACAACTACTGGACAGAACACGTCTAAGCCAATCAGACTCGAGAGATGGCATAACTACTGGACAGAACACGTCTAAGCCAATCAGACTCGAGAGATGACATAACTACTGGACAGAACACGTCTAAGCCAATCAGACTCGAGAGATGGCATAACTACTGGACAGAACATGTCTAAGCCAATCAGACTCGAGAGATGACATAACTACTGGACAGAACACGCCTAAGCCAATCAGACTCGAGATATGACATTACTACTAGACAGAACACGTCTAAGCCAATCAGACTCGAGAGATGACATAACTACTGGACAGAACACGTCTAAGCCAATCAGACTCGAGATATGACATAACTACTGGACAGAACACGTCTAAGCCAATCAGACTCGAGATATGACATAACTACTGGACAGAACACGTCTAAGCCAATCAGACTCGAGATATGACATAACTACAGGACAGAACACGTCTAAGCCAATCAGACTCGAGATATGACATAACTACTGGACAGAACACGTCTAAGCCAATCAGACTCGAGAGATGACATAACTACTGGACAGAACACGTCTAAGCCAATCAGACTCGAGAGATGGCATAACTACTGGACAGAACACGTCTAAGCCAATCAGACTCGATAGATGACATAACTACTGGACAGAAGACGTCTAAGCCAATCAGACTCGAGAGATGACACAACTACTGGACAGAACACGTCTAAGCCAATCAGACTCGAGAGATGACATAACTACTGGACAGAACACGTCTAAGTCAATCAGACTCGAGATATGACATAACTGCTGGACAGAACACGTCTAAGCCAATCAGACTCGAGAGATGACATAACGAGTGGACAGAACACGTCTAAGCCAATCAGACTCGAGATATGACATAACTATTGGACAGAACACGTCTAAGCCAATCCGACTCGAGATATGACATAACTACTGGACAGAACACGTCTAAGCCAATCAGACTCGAGAGATGACATAACTATTGGACAGAACACGTCTAAGCCAATCAGACTCGAGAGATGACATAACTACTGGACAGAACACGTCTAAACCAATCAGACTCGAGATATGACATAATACTGGACAGCACACGTCTAAGCCAATCAGACTCGAGATATGACATAACTACTGGACAGAACACGTCTAAGCCAATCAGACTCGAGATATGACATAATACTGGACAGCACACGTCTAAGCCAATCAGACTCGAGATATGACATAACTACTGGACGTAACACGTCTAAGCCAATCAGACTCGAGATATGACATAACTACTGGACAGAACACGTCTAAGCCAATCAGACTCGAGAGATGACATAACTACTGGACAAAACACGTCTAAGCCAATCAGACTCGAGAGATGACATAACTACTGGACAGAACACGTCTAAGCCAATCAGACTCGAGAGATGACATAACTACTGGACAGAACACGTCTAAGCCAATCAGACTCGAGATATGACATAATACTGGACAGAACACGCCTAAGCCAATCAGACTCGAGATATGACACAACTACTGGACAGAACACATCTAAGCCAATCAGACTCGAGAGATGACACAACTACTGGACAGAACACGTCTAAGCCAATCAGACTCGAGAGATGACATAACTACTGGACAGAACACTTCTAAGCCAATCAGACTCGAGAGACGACATTACTACTGGACAGAACACGTCTAAGCCAATCAGACTCGAGAGATGACATAACTACTGGACAGAACACGTCTAAGCCAATCAGACTCGAGATATGACATAACTACTGGACAGAACACGTCTAAGCCAATCAGACTCGAGATATGACATAACTACTGGACAGAACACGTCTAAGCCAATCAGACTCGAGATATGACATAACTACAGGACAGAACACGTCTAAGCCAATCAGACTCGAGATATGACATAACTACTGGACAGAACACGTCTAAGCCAATCAGACTCGAGAGATGACATAACTACTGGACAGAACACGTCTAAGCCAATCAGACTCGAGAGATGACACAACTACTGGACAGAACACGTCTAAGCCAATCAGACTCGAGAGATGACACAACTACTGGACAGAACACGTCTAAGCCAATCAGACTCGAGAGATGACACAACTACTGGACAGAACAAGTCTAAGCCAATCAGACTCGAGATATGACATAACTGCTGGACAGAACACGTATAAGCCAATCAGACTCGAGAGATGACATAACGTGTGGACAGAACACGTCTAAGCCAATCAGACTCGAGATATGACATAACTATTGGACAGAACACGTCTAAGCCAATCAGACTCGAGATATGACATAACTACTGGACAGAACACGTCTAAGCCAATCAGACTCGAGAGATGACATAACTATTGGACAGAACACGTCTAAGCCAATCAGACTCGAGAGATGACATAACTACTGGACAGAACACGTCTAAGCCAATCAGACTCGAGATATGACATAATACTGGACAGCACACGTCTAAGCCAATCAGACTCGAGATATGACATAACTACTGGACAGAACACGTCTAGGCCAATCAGACTCGAGAGATGACATAACTACTGGACAGAACACGTCTAAGCCAATCAGACTCGAGAGATGACATAACTACTGGACAGAATACGTCTAAGCCAATCAGACTCGAGAGATGACATAACTACTGGACAGAACACGTCTAAGCCAATCAGACTCGAGATATGACATAACTACTGGACAGAACACGTCTAAGCCAATCAGACTCGAGATATGACATAACTACTGGACAGAACACGTCTAAGCCAATTAGACTCAAGAGATGACATAACTACTGGACAGAACACGTCTAAGCCAATCAGACTCGAGAGATGACATAACTACTGGACAGAACACGTCTAAGCCAAACAGACTCGAGAGATGACATAACTACTGGACAGAACACGTCTAAGCCAATCAGACTCGAGAGATGACATAACTACTGGACAGAACACGTCTAAGCCAATCAGATTCGAGAGATGACACAACTACTGGACAGAACATGTCTAAGCCAATCAGACTCGAGAGATGACATAACGAGTGGACAGAACACGTCTAAGCCAATCAGACTCGAGATATGACATAACTATTGGACAGAACACGTCTAAGCCAATCAGACTCGAGATATGACATAACTACTGGACAGAACACGTCTAAGCCAATCAGACTCGAGAGATGACATAACTACTGGACAAAACACGTCTAAGCCAATCAGACTCGAGAGATGACATAACTACTGGACAGAACACGTCTAAGCCAATCAGACTCGAGATGACATAACAACTGGACAGAACACGTCTAAGCCAATCAGACTCGAGAGATGACATAACTACTGGACAGAACACGCCTAAGCCAATCAGACTCGAGATATGACACAACTACTGGACAGAACACATCTAAGCCAATCAGACTCGAGAGATGACACAACTACTGGACAGAACACGTCTAAGCCAATCAGACTCGAGAGATGGCACAACTACTGGACAGAACACGTCTAAGCCAATCAGACTCGAGAGATGACATAATACTGGACAGAACACGTCTAAGCCAATCAGACTCGAGAGATGGCATAACTACTGGACAGAACACGTCTAAGCCAATCAGACTCGAGAGATGACATAACTACTGGACAGAACACTTCTAAGCCAATCAGACTCGAGAGACGACATTACTACTGGACAGAACACGTCTAAGCCAATCAGACTCGAGAGATGACATAACTACTGGACAGAACACGTCTAAGCCAATCAGACTCGAGATATGACATAACTACTGGACAGAACACGTCTAAGCCAATCAGACTCGAGATATGACATAACTACTGGACAGAACACGTCTAAGCCAATCAGACTCGAGAGATGACATAACTACTGGACAGAACACGTCTAAGCCAATCAGACTCGAGAGATGACATAACTACTGGACAGAACACGTCTAAGCCAATCAGACTCGAGAGATGACACAACTACTGGACAGAACACGTCTAAGCCAATCAGACTCGAGAGATGACACAACTACTGGACAGAACACGTCTAAGCCAATCAGACTCGAGAGATGGCACAACTACTGGACAGAACACGTCTAAGCCAATCAGACTCGAGAGATGACATAATACTGGACAGAACACGTCTAAGCCAATCAGACTCGAGAGATGGCATAACTACTGGACAGAACACGTCTAAGCCAATCAGACTCGAGAGATGACATAACTACTGGACAGAACACTTCTAAGCCAATCAGACTCGAGAGACGACATTACTACTGGACAGAACACGACTAAGCCAATCAGACTCGAGATATGACATAACTACTGGACAGAACACGTCTAAGCCAATCAGACTCGAGATATGACATAACTACTGGACAGAACACGTCTAAGCCAATCAGACTCGAGAGATGACATAACTACTCGACAGAACACGGCTAAGCCAATCAGACTTGAGAGATGACATAACTACTGGACAGAACACGTCTAAGCCAATCAGACTCGAGAGATGACACAACTACTGGACAGAACACGTCTAAGCCAATCAGACTCGAGAGATGACACAACTACTGGACAGAACACGTCTAAGCCAATCAGACTCGAGAGATGACACAACTACTGGACAGAACACGACTAAGCCAATCAGACTCGAGAGATGACATAACGTGTGGACAGAACACGTCTAAGCCAATCAGACTCGAGATATGACATAACTATTGGACAGAACACGTCTTAGCCAATCAGACTCGAGATATGACATAACTACTGGACAGAACACGTCTAAGCCAATCAGACTCGAGAGATGACATAACTATTGGACAGAACACGTCTAAGCCAATCAGACTCGAGAGATGACATAACTACAGAACAGAACACGTCTAAGCCAATCAGACTCGAGATATGACATAATACTGGACAGCACACGTCTAAGCCAATCAGACTCGAGATATGACATAACTACTGGACAGAACACGTCTAGGCCAATCAGACTCGAGAGATGACATAACTACTGGACAGAACACGTCTAAGCCAATCAGACTCGAGAGATGACATAACTACTGGACAGAATACGTCTAAGCCAATCAGACTCGAGAGATGACATAACTACTGGACAGAACACGTCTAAGCCAATCAGACTCGAGATATGACATAACTACTGGACAGAACACGTCTAAGCCAATCAAACTCGAGATATGACATAACTACTGGACAGAACACGTCTAAGCCAATCAGACTCTAGAGATGACATAACTACTGGACAGAACACGTCTAAGCCAATCAGACTCGAGAGATGACATAACTACTGGACAGAAAACGTCTAAGCCAATCAGACTCGAGAGATGACATAACTACTGGACAGAACACGTCTAAGCCAATCAGACTCGAGAGATGACATAACTACTGGACAGAACACGTCTAAGCCAATCAGATTCGAGAGATGACATAACTACTGGACAGAACATGTCTAAGCCAATCAGACTCGAGAGATGACATAACGAGTGGACAGAACACGTCTAAGCCAATCAGACTCGAGATATGACATAACTATTGGACAGAACACGTCTAAGCCAATCAGACTCGAGAGATGACATAACTACTGGACAGAATACGTCTAAGCCAATCAGACTCGAGAGATGACATAACTACTGGACAGAACACGTCTAAGCCAATCAGACTCGAGATATGACATGACTACTGGACAGAACACGTCTAAGCGAATCAGACTCGAGATATGACATAACTACTGGACAGAACACGTCTAAGCCAATCAGACTCTAGAGATGACATAACTACTGGACAGAACACGTCTAAGCCAATCAGACTCGAGAGATGACATAACGAGTGGACAGAACACGTCTAAGCCAATCAGACTCGAGATATGACATAACTATTGGACAGAACACGTCTAAGCCAATTAGACTCGAGATATGACATAACTACTGGACAGAACATGTCTAAGCCAATCAGACTCGAGAGATGACATAACTATTGGACAGAACACGTCTAAGCCAATCAGACTCGAGAGATGACATAACTATTGGACAGAACGCGTCTAAGCCAATCAGACTCGAGAGATGACATAACTACTGGACAGAATACGTCTAAGCTAATCAGACTCGAGAGATGACATAACTACTGGACAGAACACGTCTAAGCCAATCAGACTCGAGATATGACATGACTACTGGACAGAACACGTCTAAGCCAATCAGACTCGAGATATGACATGACTACTGGACAGAACACGTCTAAGCCAATCAGACTCTAGAGATGACATAACTACTGGACAGAACACGTCTAAGCCAATCAGACTCGAGAGATGACATAACGAGTGGACAGAACACGTCTAAGCCAATCAGACTCGAGATATGACATAACTATTGGACAGAACACGTCTAAGCCAATTAGACTCGAGATATGACATAACTACTGGACAGAACATGTCTAAGCCAATCAGACTCGAGAGATGACATAACTATTGGACAGAACACGTCTAAGCCAATCAGACTCGAGAGATGACATAACTACTGGACAGAACACGTCTAAGCCAATCAGACTCGAGATATGACATAATACTGGACAGCACACGTCTAAGCCAATCAGACTCGAGATATGACATAACTACTGGACAGAACACGTCTAAGCCAATCAGACTCGAGAGATGACATAACTACTGGACAGAACATGTCTAAGCCAATCAGACTCGAGATATGACATAGTTTCTGGACAGAAGTTGTCTACACCAATCAGACACGGGGTGTGACATAATTACTCTACAGAAGACGTCTAAACCATTCAGACTGGAGATATGACATAATTACTCTACAGAAGACGTCAAAACCATTCAGACTCTAGGGAATGACATAATCACTCTACAGAAGCCATCTACACCAATCAGAAACCAGAGATGACACAAACACTTCAGAGAAGACGTCAACACCAACAAGACGTGTGGTATAACATAGTAATTCACAATAGACGTCTACACCTATCAGACTTAAAATTGGAAAATAAATATGTTGCTTCTTAAATAATTTGTATTCTCCAGATTGCGATACATTTCTGTGCATACTAAATATACAATTTAATATATTATCTATGGACATACACTCCTTATGTCTTGACCAATAGTACTTCAAAGAGGAGGTTTCTGTGAAGAATCTCTCAAGATGCTACAAGCGAATAATCCTGCAGAGACTAATGCTATTGTAACTTGACACATTACAATACCATAAGAGAACTATTGACATTGTATCACTCAGATTCGCAGTGACTCTTGTAATAACTATGTTGACTCCGTGAGTACTGCTGAGTTATGTCAGTCAGTTGTGTTGACGGTCTCTGTGTAAGTGTCTCTGTAGCTCAGTTGATGAAATCACTGCAGCACAAGCTTTCAATGTACAGTTAGAATTCTTTGACGCTTTTCCCTGCTTATAAGTTGTACACAATGTTTCCCTTAAGGTTTCTTCTCCTGACTGGTTATTCAGTAGTAAATGTACGCAGGGTTTTAGTGCGGCAAATACAGTTAAATGAACAATCCTTGTGTTTCAATGGTATGTGGAAATAGGTAGCAGTTTTAGTCGTTTTTATGTGTTACCATAAAATCAATATGGTACTCTGTGATGTTGGAATTTTGTTTAAAATGTATAGGCTAAGTAAATGGGGCACACACACACACACACACACACACACACACACACACACACACACACACACATATATATATATATAATATATATATATATATATATTATTTATTTATTTAAAAAGTATACTATAAATTTAAGAATTTTAGTCATTTCATTTAGCTATTTAATATATGTCTGTCTGTCTGACTGTATGTCAGTCTGTCAGTCCGTCTGACTGTCTATCGTTCTGTCTGTCAGTATTTCTGTCTATCTGTCTGTCTATCTGTCTATATTCTAGGCGCGCTGCATCTCGGGCATGAAATCTTCAGCACACTTTCGAAAAAAGTAACACTTATTTGTTTTTAAGATTCCCTTTTACTAAGGCTTCTTACTGCTTGATGATTTAAGAAAAATAACATTTTTTTTTTTTTTTTTAAATTCCTCTTTGAATAAGGGTTCTCATTGCTTTATGATTCGCGCCGGATGTTAGACGGTCGTAAATCGATTGTTTGCAACTTCGCGCTGGGTTATATGCGATTGTTTCGTGTCACGTAACTGCTGCGTGTCACGTAACTGTTGCGTGTCACGTAATTGCTGCGAATCACGTAATTGCTGCGAGTCGCGTAATTGCTGCGAGTCACGTAACTGCTACGTGTTACGTATTGCTGCGGGTCACATAATTGCTGTGAGTCATGTTATTGTTGGAGGTCACGTAAATGCAGCAAGTCACGTAATTGCTGCGAGACACGTAATTGCTGCGAGTCTCGTAACTGCTGCGAGTCACGTAATTGCTGCGAGACACGTAAGCGGTCAGCCGTTTTTTTTAGGAAATCCTTGCGCGCCAGGGGGCGCTGATGATTACACCAGTTTCAATGTACCCTCAAAACATCGTTTTGCCTGAACGCCGAAGTTAACCTGAGCCAATCATCTATTTGCCATGCAAGATTCGGCTGTTTAGGATTGGGTCAGTCGTGGTTCACGTGACATGCATTTGAATACACTTCAGCCGCTTATGAGAACTGTCGAACGGGTCATTATATTGGTATTTCCGGGAAAGTGTGCTATGATCCAGGGGCGGGCGTTTACGCATCACGGTTCCCACAGGAAGTTCTCGGTCCAAGTACAACTGTGTAATTAATCCAGTGAACTTCCGCATATTGTGTATGGTAAGTACCAGAGGTAGTCATTAATCAACTACCCCACCAATGGTTTTCGAAATTGGTTACAGATGTTTTATGTAACTTGTGTTGTAAAAAACTGCTCACATCTACATTACACCAAACACACGTCCATTGTGAATACTTCGGGAAACCATCCTCCGAATCTGGGTGAATGTAGCGCCATCTGGAGGATGTTGAAGATCACAGAAAATATTATACACATTTACTTGGAAAGTGGTGTGTTTAAATATCCAACTGTTATCAACTCACCCGCTCATCCACTCATCATCATCACCGTGATCATCACCATCATCATCATCACTATTATCACCAACATCATCATCATCAGACGAGAAATGTGCTGATAATATAATATGTACAAAGTCTAAGAGAGTTCCAACGTATGCGATACATTTATTTGTAAATTAGTTTATTTGAAATGACGGCTCCGTGCACCCGTCAACTCGTCAGAGTTCGCGTGAGACGTACAAACGTTCATGAGATATAAAACAACACGAAGAGTACGCACCAGGAACGTGTGTGTGCGTGTGCCTGTGTGCGTCCGTGCGTACGTGTGTCGTGAATGTGTGTGAATGTGTGTTATTTATGTGTGATACAATGTATAATCGGTCGGTGTCCGTCATTTTCCCCAAGAATGTGTCAGCACAGAGAAATTATAAACATAGGCCTACACTTCCATTGTTTCCCCGCTTTTCAGCGCCAAATTGGCTTCCGGAAGCGGGTGCGACAATAACGGAACCAAACAACACAATAATTAACCACTGGGCGATGATAGGGGATTAAACCGATATAGTTGGACGTCCAACAGGCGTCATCGACAAAGTCAAACGTCGCACAAAACCATTCTCCGTTCACCGTTAACAGCGACGCCGGCGTTCGGAAAGATTCGTATGCGCTATATCGTCACTTCCGGTGTACTCATGTAACGTTTGACAGTGCACACTGGGCAGTTGGGTTTGCCGCCACAGTTGAGTGGGCACCTCTCACCGTACACACCAAAGCGGGAGCGCCGACTCGTTTCTTTGAACCGGCGCGTGGCATTATGGAAAGGCTGACGGCCGACCGGATGTGCCTTGAGCGAGAAGACTGTCTCCCCGGCGGCGGCGGCGGCGTCGCGCTCATCGATGACAAACGACAGAACGTCTCCGCTGTCCGCCTTTTTCCGCGGCCGTCTCCGCCGGATGCTGCTCGGCGATTTTCGGTGGCCACTGCCATCGTATTCACTCGCATGCTGCTGCCTGCTGCTTCCCGAGTGTCGGTCGTCCATGTGTCGGCCGCACTTGCAGCAGTAAGGGTCGAGGCATGTATGACCGGAACGGGAGGTGGGATATATTTGAGACTTCCTGGAGATCGGCTTGTTAGTGCCGCGCGGCACGACGATGCGTGTAGGCTGCGACTGCGGCACGGGGCCGTCCTGCAGAGAGTAGAGACGACCGTTCTTCGACATGCAACTGGAGATCAGTTTCGTGTCGGATGGCTTCTGTTCGGCGTAGAACAACGCCGTGCTGTGACTGGAGTTTTTAGCATTACAAGTGCTTCGATTTGAGTTGTTCTCATTGGGCGATCGCGTCTCTTTCTTGCCGCCGCCGCGCCAGTTGCCCGTCAGTGCGTCCTTCAGACACACGAAGATGCTGTCGAAGGGTCCGCCGGCAGGTCGCTTCGCCTCGGGTCGTTTTTCGTACGGCGGGAAATCGGGCAGCAGCGGAGGGGGTGCAATCGGCCCGTTTGCGTTGACAAGGTACACGTTATTTGCCCTTCCCATGGGCTTCTTGGCATGTGCTTGGGTTAGCCGCAGCTCTCTAGCGCGGCCGCGGACTGCGTTCTGTGCTGGCTTGCGTCTGTTGTACGGGACACTGTGATGCAGCTTACTCGCCCCTGTTGGGAAACTGCCCCGAGGGTTGCACCGATTCCTTGCTTCGCCGGATGGCCGACGCATTCTCTTGTCAACAGGAGCGAGTTTCCTCGGACGGCCTCGGACTGTACGCAGCAAGGTCGAATTTTGCTGCTTTCTCGCCCTTGCTGACGAAACGGCACTGGCTCTGGATACGCTCGCCTTGATGCTACGAGAGCGGCTGTTGTTGGACACGTTAAGCTTATTCCGAGGTCGATGGCACGTCGACTGTTGTCGCCTTACGACCTTAGAGCACGGCTTCGGTCGGGGCTTCTTGCACGCATAAGACTCACCCTCGTCAATAGACGTCGGCCAAGGGTGTGCAGACATGTGCATCTGACTGACACTCGTCGCCATATGTCGACTGACGTCAGGGCACCACTGCGCATGACCGGGAGCACCCGCCGGAAATTGCCGGCTGGGGTCATTGGCGTCAGCGGCGCCGGCCCAGCTGTTTGTCGTGTGCTGCATGTTGCCGCCGGGCCACGCGTTTTTCCAGGGGCCGCTCCACCCAGAGGCGTGCTCAGTTGGTGGCCCACTCCCGCACAGGATGCTCTTGTGTGTGTTTCTGAGATCGTCGCGGTCCGTCGATTTACAACAATCTTGGGCGTGACCAAGGTTACTTGCCGACGGTGTATAACAGTTTCCCTTGGAACGAGACTCGAACTTCGTGTCGCCTCGGCGTAGCGACCCGCACGACTCGATGGGAGGACATTGCATCGACCTGCACGGATGAAGCATCGACTGACTGTCATCGCGACGTTGCGACAAACATCCCGTCCCGTGCGCCTGCTTGTCGGCAGGTGCGTAGCACTGGCAGTGGCTGGCCTCTCGATGCACCTCGTCAAGCCACGTCTCTATGGTCGCCGTACGACTCTTGTTGGCCGCGGGTCGGACCCGGCGAGAACACGTCGTCGTGTACTGAGTGCTCTCCCGTGACGGTCGCATCGCGCAGCTACTGGGGTTAGCGACGTGACTAGCGCTGGAGGGAGCGTACGAGTTTCCAGCAGCCGCAGTCGCGTTGCCGTGCCAGCCATTCCAACCACTAATGCCGTATGACGTGTCGTTATTGCATCCCGCGCAGTCGCTGACGACACTCTTAACCGGCGGCGGAGGCTTCCGGTGTGTGCGAGCAGAAGGCGCGCAACGCCCCCTGTCATGTGTGGACGGCCTCCCGCACTTCCTGCTGAATTTTCCTGATCCCATACGCGCGATCTTTCCCGATCCCACACGCGCGTTCTTGCCCCAACCCTTACCCGCCAACTTGCCCGATCCTACACCCGTGTTCTTGCCCCATCCCATACCCGCGTTCTTGCCCGATCCCATACCCGCGATCTTGCCCGATGTCTTACCTGTGTTCTTGCCTGATCCCAAACGCGCGAATTTGCCCGTTCTTTTACCCGTGATCTTGCCCGACCCCACACGCGCGATCTTGCCCGATCCCAAACGCGCGACCTTGCCCGATCCCAAACGCGCGATCTTGCCCGATCCCACACGCGCGATCTTGCCCGATCCCTTACACTGCAGCTTGAATTGGTTGCTGCGGCAGGGTCCACGACCCTTAATACTCCGCGCTGCGGGAAAACGGACCCGCGACATCCGGTCATTACAGCGACCGCGTCGTGGAACCGGAGGGAAATGAGGAGACGGAATTATGTCGGCACCAAACTGGTCGCTTTTGAAGTGCATGCCGGGTTTCCGCTCTGCTACGCGATAGACGCCAATACTGGGTCGTAGGTCATAGTAGCGGCCTGTGGAATTAGAAGGTGTTTTATCGTGAGTAGTAATAATAAAGGAGTAATATTGACATACATTAGGCTACCACTATCGTGTTCTTTCCGAAAACGGAAACTGTGTAAATCGAACCTAAACCACACACACGCACACACACACACACACACACACACACACACACACACACACACACACACACACACACACACACACACACACACACACACACACACACACACAAACACACGCACACAACCACTCACGCACAACACCCTTTCGTCCAAATTTGATCTTCAAAACTACTTTCCTCATTAACATTGATACTGTATACACTCTGTAGTCTGTATATAGTGCCCTCGCCCCGGTGATACGGCGGGGCCTACTGGTATTTTAAAGAGCTCTTTAAATAGAACAACGGGTTCTATTTCATACTGGATTATCTTTATGGGCTCATTATCTTAGGAAAACAGTCCCCAGATATTCTGACGTGAGCGTTGCACGCCAACGTGGTAGTGCTTATCGGCGTAGATTAACACCATACTCACGTGTGATAACAGTTGTGGGTGAGGTATCACTACTGCTGAGACTTCGCCCGTTGACTCGACGGTAGGACTCCGCTAGGTGTCGCTGCAGCTGCGCCGACGTAAGGCCGTTTCTTCTCGACCTTTGTCTAATCTGCGCAGCAGCACTACACCATTCAATTAGGGAAATGGCTCCCTATTGTTGTTCACGAGCATGCGCGCAACATTCGTCACTGCGGATATGACGTAGCGACGTCGCGCAGCTGATCGCGTTCTGTCTACGTGACTAAGCGTGATCAGAGTTGGTGGAATGATTTAGAATAAGAATAGTTTGTTTGGCCATTCGAACATTTTAAAACAACACATACGGTCGATTGCAACAAAAGCTTAGGCCTAATTTATCGAATAATATCAAATGGCAAGGTGACATCTATGGCAACGAGTATAATCACACCAGTGCTTATTATTCATGTTGTACGTATACTTTCTTAAAAAACGGTTCAAAATGGATGTTTAACTCAGAATGCATATAGCAACTTTGAGTGTTGTATATCTTATGGCAAAGCCGAATGCCCTGTGTAGAGTGAACTTGGTGCTAACTACACAGGACATTCAAGGAATACACTGAACAGGACAACTGGGTGACAGCAACCGATCCTTTCTCATTCTTGGTTCCACTGCGAATCATTTTGTCAGTTGACCTTTGGAGATAACTATCCATTGAGCGTAACTGCCCATTGAGGATAATTGCCAATTGGGGATAACTGCCCATTGGAGATAACTGCCAATTGGTGATAACTGCCCATTGAGGATAACTGCCAATTGGTGATAACTGCCCATTTAGGATATTTGCGTTTTAGGATAACTGCCCATCGGAGATAACTGCCGATTGGAGATAACTACCCATTTAGGATAACTGCGCATTTGGGTAACAGCCAGTTGTGGATAACTGCCAATTTAGGATAACTGACCATTTGGGATAACAGCCAGTTGGGGATAACTGCCCATTTGGGATAACAGCCTGTTGGGGATAACTGCAACTTCATCAAACAACTTCACCCGGTGTTCAGTAGTAGTAGTAGTAGTAGTAGTAGTAGTAGTAGTTGTAGTAGTAGTAGTAGTAGTAGTAGTAGTAGTAGTAGTAGTAGTAGTAGTAGTAGTAGTAGTAGTAAAAGCTTTATTTAATGATGGTGACCATGTCACGTTATATCGTGATTTTCAATGGGCCATCTCACACTACATTCTTACATCAACATTTACACAGCTTTTATAAAATATGTAATTCATAACAATAAAAATATAAATAATATAGTAAATTAAATAAATAAAAATTAATTAAATAATAAATGATTAATATTACACTACAAATAAAACAACATCATGAATACATTTACCAATTCCAGAAAGAATTGGCATTCTTGGCATCCAACTTCTGGGGATACGAACAATAAAATGTGGTGGGACCAACGTTAATTTACTCTTTCTATGACACGGCATCTACAGTCCGTTTCGACTTCTAGGATACCGTTTCACTAACATTCCAACATAAGCCCGTTTTTGTTCTTTAACATCGGCTTCGCTCATTAACAGCGATCTTGTCTACTGATCACTGTCACCGCCGAGACGCACAACCGGCATTTGTTCGCCGGTTTGTCACAGAAATAGTATCCTCGGCAATAAGGCAGCCGCTTTCTTGCATTTTAAAAAAGTTCGTTAAATTGAACAACGAACATTGAGCAACGAATAGCGATTGGTTGTCCTTATGTACTCATCGTATCGTTAAATTGAACAACGAATAGCGATTGGTTGTCCTTATGTACTCATCGTCTCGTTAAATTGAACAACGAATAGTGATTGGTTGTCCTTATATACTCATCGTCTCGTTAAATTGAACAACGAATAGTGATTGGATGTCCTTATGTACTCATCGTCTCGTTAAATTGAACAATGAATAGTGATTGGTTGTCCTTATGTACTCATTGTCTCGTTAAATTGAACAACGAATAGTGATTGGTTGTCTTTTATGTACCCATCGTCTCGTTAAATTGAACAACGAATAGTGATTGGTTGTCCTTATGTACCCATCGTCTCGTTAAATTGAACAACGAGTAGTGATTGGTTGTCCTTATGTACTCATCGTCTCGTTAAATTGAACAACGAATAGTGATTGGTTGTCCTTACGTACTCATCGTCGCGTTAAATTGAACAACGAATAGTGATTGGTTGTCCTTATGTACTCATCATCGCCTCGTTAAATAAAACAACGAATAGTGATTTGTTGTCCTTGTGTACTCATCGTCCGTTAAATTGAACAACGAATAGTGATTGGTTGTCTTTATGTACTCATCGTCTCGTTAAATTGAACAACGAATAGTGATTGGTTGTCCTTGTGTACTCATCGCCTCGTTAAATTGAACAACGAATAGTGATTGGTTGTCCTTATGTACTCATCGTCTCGTTAAATTAAACAACGAATAGTGATTTGTTGTCCTTATGTACTCATCGTCTCATTAAATTGAACAACGAATAGCGATTGGTTGTCCTTATGTACTCATCGTCTCGTTAAATTGAACAACGAATAGTGATTGGTTGTCCTTATGTACTCATTGTCTCGTTAAATTGAACAACGAATAGTGATTGGTTGTCCTTATGTACTCATCGTCTCGTTAAATTGAACAACGAATAGTGATTGGTTATCCTTATGTACTCATCGTCTCGTTAAATTGAACAACGAATAGTGATTGGTTGTCCTTATGTACTCATCGTCTCGTTAAATTGAACAACGAATAGCGATTGGTTGTCCTTATGTACTCATCGTCTTGTTAAATTGAACAACGAATAGCGATTGGTTGTCCTTATGTACTCATCGTCTTGTTAAATTGAACAACGAATAGTGATTGCTTGTCCTTATGTACTCATCGTCTCGTTAAATTGAACAACGAATAGTGATTGGTTGTCCTTATCTACTCATCGTCTCTTTACATTGAGCAACGAATAGCGATTGGTTGTCCTTATGTACTCATCGTCTCGTTAAATTAAACAACGAATAGTGATTGGTTGTCGTTATATACTCATCGTCTTGTTGAAGCAGTCCCCTGGTCCAAAACTGATGCTTTGTAGATGTGTGTAAATAATGTCATGTATCCTCATCAGTGTAAATACCTTATTGTCCTTATTTAATGGTGTCAACGGTGACTGCCTAACACGACTAAGCGCCTATACGCATGCACCCACATAGGCGTACGTCCGTACACACGCACACACACACACACACACACACACACACACACACACACACACACACACACACACACACACACACACACACACACACACACACACACACACAAACACACACACACACACACACACACAAACGAACACACGCACACCACACACACACACGCACAAACGAACACACGCACACATATACACTAAAAAATACACATAACAGAAGCATGAATTCAACGGTTTTACGTTGCGTCGACGATTTCATGGTCAATGTGTCTGACGAGTACCCATCTGGTACATTTAAACACACAGCATTGAACCAATAAAAACAGCCAAGTATCCGACTTGTTAGACCAGCCACATCAATAAAGCGCTTCTTATCAGCGCCGTAATGTACATGGTCCAGTCGCTTAACCAACGCATCCGCTTGGTAAGTTGTTGAACGTAGTCCGCGCCGAGTCAGCATACCATTTCTCGCCCGTACACTGTACTATTACAGTGATTTTCTTTGGAAATCAGTTCTGTGTACTATTGTTTACAGGTAATACGTGAAATTTAAAAACTAACAAGCGCACCATCTTCGTTGATCCAGCAGTTTGGCGTAAGAGCCACGCCAAGATGCATCACGACGGTTCGTTTTCTAGGATATTAAAGGGGACGTTAACATCGGCTCGAGTAGAACGCGTGAGCTTCTGAAGTCGCCAACGCCCGCTATCGACACGTCCTCGCTTGCTGAACAGATGGATACTTTTGAATGCGAGATTTTGACTTTATTTTGGCTGTCACGACAACACACAATATATGCATAGCTACGACACCGTCGCTTATGCAGAGTTCGTCTTGATTATCAGTAGACACGAACACGTGACGTCAGAAGAAGTATACGATTTAGTTGATGTGCACCGTTTGCAAGACGACCGCTATGAAGCCGTCGCTTCTTCAAAGTATGTCTTGGATTATCAGTAGACGAGAACACGTGACGTCAGAAGAAGTACACGATTTGGCGGATGTGCACTGTTTGCTAGACGACCGCAAACGCAATTAAACCGTCGCTTCTTCAGAGTATGTCTTGGCCTATTAGTAGAGGAGAACACGTGTCGTCAGAAGAAATACAGTATTTGGCAGATGTGCACTGTTTGCAGGACGACCGCTACGAAAGGAGCACGGGTCTTGTTGACACACGCCACAACTATGAACGAGTACAGCAGGAACACGGGTCTTGCTGACACACGCCACAACTATGAAAGGGTACAGCAGGAACACGGGTCTTGCTGACACACGCCACAACTATGAAAGGGTACAGCAGGAACACGGGTCTTGCTGACACACACCACAACTATGAAAGGGTACAGCAGGAACACGGGTCTTGCTGACACACGCCACAACTATGAAAGGGTACAGCAGGAACACGGGTCTTGCTGACACACGCCACAACTATGAAAGGGTACAGCAGGAACACGGGTCTTGCTGACACACGCCACAACAGCGATGCGGTGTATGGATGTCCTGGAGGCGGCGTTGGTTGTTACACATCTTGTTATCAATGAACAGGTCCTCCTCTCGCTCTTCTTCCTCGCACCCTATTGCCTCGTCTTCCTCCTCGTATTCTTCGTCTCCCTCATTGTCCGCGTCCTCATCGCTGGCCAGCATACGGCACTTCCCGATGAACGGCAGCCCCGGTGGTTTGACGGCAATGCCGCACGCAGTTCGCTCGCGTTTGACGCCGGTGCTACAACCGTCTTTGCCGTCGTCCGCGCGCCGCTTTCCCGCCTTGCCAGGCCGAGGAGCCTTCGCTGGCGGCCCGCGGGATCGTTTGCGGGACGCCACCGCCGGCGCCGTAGGCTTGCGAGAAGCAACACTCTTGTTTGACGATCTGGTGCACTTCGGCTTCCTCGGACCCTCACACGAACCGGAAACGCGCGGCGCGGAGGCGCACTGGGCAGTTGGGCTGGACCGCTTCGAGAAGCTATCGCTCTTTGACAACTTGGTCGAGCACCTGGACCGGGACCTCGACGACCTTTGCTTCGGCGGCTGTGTCGCTGGCGGCGGTGACGGGGGAGGAGGACGCGGCGATGGCGGTGGCGGTGGCGGCGGTGGCGATGGCTTTGTCTCTGTACTGGACCCGTAGAGTATGTTGTAGCAACATCCGTGGCTCGATTCGTGGGGCTTAGATGGTCGAGGCTTCGGGGGTGGTGGCGGGGACGGCGGCGCTGGCGTTGATATCTTCAGCAGAGGTAGCGGTGTCGGTGGACAGACCTGCATATTCGACTCACTGGTCCATGCGTGGACGTGAGGCACGCTTTGAGTGACGCTGTGCACATGAGAAGCTCTATGACCCGAGCTACAGCAGGGCACGCAGCTGACGAGCGATCCATACGAACAATACCGGTTTCGAGGCTGCACCTGCGTCATCGCACTGCGCTTCCCTTCGACTCTCGCTCGTTGCGCGCGCTGGGCAGCTCGTCGTTGCCGCAGTCTCTCGCTTGACCGACGCAGGATACCGCTACCGCTCCTGAATAGGACGAATAAAGTAAAAGTTAAAAGCATAAGCGCGCGCGATCCCTTTATTTTATATTGTAATAATGTGTTGAAAGCTAACATTTTAATTAAAATCTGGTTCATGGTCATGAATGAAATGACAGTGTGGGCATATAGTAATGTTAGTTATCGTAACTTCAGTGACTGAACTTGTGTGCAGTAATATTGCTGATTATTAATATAATAATCAGCAATATGTATATGTATATTCTATACATGCATATACATGTATATTCTATACACATACAATGTTTGTTGTTTTGGAATTTTGGAATATTTATAAACAAAGGTTCTAAAATTCAACTATGCTCTTCACGTTTGAGGACAACATATAAATCTAACCTTGATCCGAATTTTGCAATACCCAATTCACGTAATGGCAGATACGAGGGAAGTAATGCACGTCCAGTTTATTTGGGGCTATACCAGATTTATATGTCATTAAATAGAACATCATCCAAATATACAATGACAGTGTTACAGTATAGGCCTAGTAACAACTTTCTGTAAACTGATAAGATTATGAATGCATGCATGCATGCGTGCGTGCGTGCGTGCGTGCATGCGTGCGTGCGTGCGTGCATGCGTGCGTGCGTGCGTGCGTGCGCGTGTGTGTGTCAGAGACAAAGACAAAGAGACAAAGAGACAGAGAGGGGGGGAGAGATATATAGATAGATAGATTGATAGAGAGAGAGAGAGAGAGAGAGAGAGAGAGAGAGAGAGAGAGAGAGAGAGAGAGAGAGAGAGAGAGAGAGAGAAGATACATAGAAACAGAGATAGACAAGGGGAGGGGGAGAGGGGGAGAGGGGGAGAGTATATATCAAGATTCTCACCGTTTATGGTGTAAATCAGTTGTGCGGAACGTAAAAAGTAATGTGCCCGTACTATGTAAAACGTAACTTAACAATCGCACGAACCACGCGCACGTGGCTAATATTTCGGGAAAACGGCCACTTTGTCATGGACTACGCAACAAAGAACACTCAGACACAATACAATGTTTGTCTGCCTTCATGTCAATAGCATAGCAATACAAATATTGAAGTGACAGTGCAACAGTCCACACATTCATTTACTAACAGAATTATTGGAGAACGTATACAATTTATGCATAATTTACCCTGCATACATCGCATAGACGAACGTAGGAAGCGCCCGTGACGGAGACAGTGTAAATTATGCAATTTGTTTACATATTATGACACCGTTTTCAATAATTTGGTTGACATATCTTCACTGATGCCAAGTACAAATTCTCACAGCGGAAACATTTTATAAGCACATATTTAAGAGTATGCACTGTATATGTGAATAGCGCCTAGGCGCATGGACATTTGGACCCTAATTGGCCCTATACTTCAAAGGGGTCGCACCTTTAAATTGTTTTTTAACCCGACGATCGGCAGAGTATTAACGATGTCAGTGTTTTAAAGAGGGCATGTCACTGTTGTCTGTTTTTGTTTAGCATAATATATAACCATGTTATTAATGTTATTCATTTTAAATATCTTCACATTGTACAATCCGTTGTGTTACGTCATTTGTTTACTACTGCTTTACATTTTACTATGTCAGTTGTTTTATTTTACAGAACCATTGAATGTAATTGTACAAATATATTGTTATGAAAATCAATAAGCATTTACATTTTATGTATTAGATATTATTTTTGTCGGCCGTGTATTTTCTGTAAATTGGGGAAAATCGTAAATGTGCTGAAACGTGTTATAGAGACAGGTTGCTTAGAAGCGGGTGGTTAAGCCGGGTGATGGAGACGAGTGTTGGAGACGGGTGGTAGAGATGGGTGGTAGAGACGGGCAGTAGAGACGGGTGGTGGTAGTAAAATGCCCGCAATTCGGAAGGAGAACAAACACCCGGGTCCAGGATCGATGCCACTCTCAACTAGACTCCCATAAACACAGACGAGAGCGACAGAGACAATCCGTATCGCCATACGCACCCCGTACACTGCTTGTAGGCGTTCGCACTAATGAGATATCCAATCGTTTGGTCCATGGCCGATTTCTGGAAGTCGACGCGACTCTTTCCGCACCTCACCACGGGCCTGGAGCAGCGGCGACGTCGTTGGGGCCAGTCTTTGGGGGGAGCCTGAAAGTAGTTCTCTATGGCGCGCGCCGCCGCCAGTGCCACCTTCGCAGTGTACGAGAGGGAGTTAGATTTTGATGGCTTTCGCTTATCACACTTTGGCGTTTTTGTGTCCGTCAACAGAGACTGCAGCTTCGCGACACATCCCCGAGCAACGCAGCATTTGCTCTTAGGCGGCTTCGGTTTGCTCTTCGGTGCACGTTTCTTGAACTTCTTTCTGTAGCAATTAACCATGCAACAGTCGGGATTGAATGTGACCCGGCCGCTATTCGAGTTGGTCACGTTCAATTTCGTTGAGTTGGGCGTTGTCGCTATGCCACCCGAGGCCGGATGACTTAAACGCTGCACTTTCGATCTGTGGCACGTCCGCGCTTTCTCCTTAACCGATGGACGGCTTGTTTGGCAACGGCAGTTAGATTTGGTCTTTGATTTCACTTTCGCCATGTTCTATGCGCGCTACAGACCGACAGATGTGCCGCTTACCCTATACACATGCCGTTAGCCGCGACAGGATTGAAACCGTTGGCCATTGAAATGTTGCTGTTTACGTTGACCCAGGCGCGGTTCTTCAACAGTGCAAAGAACCGTGCAAGGAGAAATGTCGTCGCTTGCACACCTTATATCGATCCTGAGATGTGGCAAACGAGAATAGACGAGACGGACGTCGCATAAATCGCAACGGGAGATGCGGGGTAACGCTCCGTCGAGGATAATACTCGAGGGTAGTTCGTTCGCACCGCCTGGCTTCCCGCTCTGCTGGCAAAGTTCGCTAGTCCAGCCGCCTTCCGTCTAGAATTCGGCCACAGTGACAGCCATATTGCCCTCGACAATGAAGTGACGTATTACGTACGCGCTTCACGTGATTGCCACATGACCAGTGATGGTGGACGGAAGGGCCGTGGCACGGGTTAACGCGTGGAGCGAAGTAGTGTGCGCGCGGCTGACATCGCACTTAACTTAGGGTGAGCACCTTACTGGGTTTAGCCGGTAAGTATGCTTGTGCATTCGTTACGTCACATTAACGTAGATCGGCTTGATTACCTTATTAGTATTACCTTTGGTATAGTATTGTAATGGCTGTATTACCTGTCCTTTGGTATAAAATTGTACTGGCTGTATTACCTTTGGTATAGTATTGTAATGGCTGATTTAAAACTGCAATACTATCGTGATACTGTCACAACTAGATTATTTATGATTATGATAATATCTTGAACTTAAAGATACTGGACTTCAATTTTTATATTTTGCCCCTGTGGGTTTGTAAGAGCCATTTTGAAATAGGTCTGTCTGTTTAGTTCTTTTCTCCAGTATATATATATATATGTATAGCACGGCTGATATTATGAATGTTTATCCAAACGGTGGTACAAACATGAAACGTGAATACTCTCATTGGGTCATTCTTTAAATCCAATCGACCTGTCCCCTGAGAAACCAAGATGGCGACGATTGTGTTTAAGACTACCGCAAATTGATCCTACCGACGTCCATTTTCTACATATTAGATGTAACATATTAGTTTATCCTAATATTGGTTTAGTGTGAAGTCGACACAGTTAATATAAACACGTTAAGCAAAATGTGAGGAAATATGATAATTGACCATGATGGCCATCTTGGAATTCAAAATGGCTGCCCTAAAATACATTTATGTGGCATAATTGGACATCCTACCCCTAAAAATGTAGAATTATACATCAAAATCAACTTTCATAATAAACTAGTTGTTCACGGTGGAACTATATCAAAATATATGTTGGTAAGGGATAGCATACGTTTCACGCATTTAATAGAACGGCGCAATATCCTAACAGGACTTTCCTGAGTATATATATATATATGTATGTGTATATATATCCTGATACAGATCTGTTGAAATATACCGAGCCACAATAATTTTTTTGTATTACTTGAACCAAAATAATTTGCGTGATGTTTCCGAATTTCTTATGTAAATAAATCAATAAAACGTGTATAAACAGGTCACACAGTTAAACACAATATGTCAAAATTGCCAAATGTTATCTTATTTAGGTATTCATAGAAGTCGCGCAGTCGAACGGTGATATCGGCGTATTCGCGGGTTGCTGTTTGTTTATTGATGAAAACCAAGTGATGCGGACATGCATATAATAAAATGAAGGGCTTAAGTTAATTAAATTATGATATTATGGTGTAAACATATTTATTACAGACATGCTACATAGTACGGATTTCTACAACACGGTTTCTGGTGTATTGAGAGGAATTTTGCCGTTTCCTTTTTCCGGATTTGCCTTAAATGTAAAAATCGTAGTTTTCTTGTGTTCGTCACAATAGCGCGGTGTCGTAGCGTTGGAGCGACGGACACTCTGTCGAGAGATTCCGGGTCCGAATCCTCTCGCTGGAATCTTGGGCAAGTAATTTCACTCCAAGTTGCACCAGTTCACCTTGCTGTGTGAACGGATACTTGGCTATAGACAGTGATTGGTATTTGTATTCCAATAGTCGTCGCGCAGAAATTGCAGTGTGGCTGACGGCTTCCCAGAGAGGTCGCGATTGAACAGGTCTGTCAGGAAATAAAGTGTTGAGCTCTGATTAGTGGTAAGGACTGGGTACTACGCTGTCTAAGAACTTACCTTTACCTTTACAAGTATAAATTGTAAGGAAAAATGTACAGCGGACGAAATGCAAATATGTTTATATTTGATACTAGGTAGACTCCTGACAAAAACGCAGTGGATTATGCTTAATATAGGTTCAAGCTAAGTTGCCTGATAGGCGGATTAGGAATTTTATAAGCATAGATAATCTCAAGTCTAAAATACGGATTTTGACTACGAAAATTATACATTTATAGGCATCGTTTCGCTTTGAGTTCTAGGTCTACGTTCGCCGCGTACATTGTGACTTCTTCGTCGCGCATGCGCAACATGAGACGGAAGTACGAGAGACACAGCAGTTCCATGGTAGGCAATACTAAGCATGGTTGTGGAATAAGGGCAATGTGGATTACCCAATAGACACTACAGGGGTCATGTTCTAGTTAGACTTCCTGTCCGTTGCACACGAAGAAAAATGCAGTGTATTTTTTAGAAATGATTTTTTACAAAATTCAAATGCTGTGACAAAAGTGCATTTGAGTAGGGAGATTTTCATGTGTGATTGTAGAATGGTGGATTTCTAGATGATTTGAATAAGCGGAAGGATATTTGGCAGCAATTTGCCTGTGTGACCTGTTTGCGGAGTAATTCTTGCCGGCATTTGTAAATATTGACAGGTATCATACATATCATACATACAGGCATTTTACGAGAGCTGGAAGTATGCAATTTCTGTTAAAATCTATCGGCATGTCAATGAGATGATGATAACAGCAGGTGAGAAATTTAAGACATTTTATTGGTCACGTTTTCTTGTAATCAGACAAAACGTTAACATGGTTGCCTATGGGAAAACCAACAGTGGGCTGACCCCTACAGGCACGTGTTTATGGCCCAGGATGTCCAGGGGCCTACAAAAATAGCCGAGCATATCATTTGTAGATTGAATATTCCCGAAACCCAACTAGCAAGACATGTTTTAGGCAATGATGGCTACTACACAAGTTTCACTGGGCCACTTAAGGACCAATTTTGCAAGCTGGGCAAAGTAGAACAATCTTCAACAGCACCCCCTCCCGTCTTCGATGTCATGATCCAACAGCACCCCCTCCCGTCTTCGATGTCATGATCCAACAGCACCCCCTCCCGTCTTCGATGTCATGATCCAACAGCGAAGTCGTGCTGAAACTGCAGCTCAACCCACCCAATATCCGTTTCGTTCCGGTGCCAGTGCAGGTTTTTGACAAGACTCGGGAGCGGGGATGCAAATGGAGGTTTGGCCCCCCCCCCCAGACTACCCCATCTGAATCTGCCTCTGGGTCTACGTAGAGTGCACGAAAGCGTCTGATACCAAGGGCCCACGGATATCTTAATCCGCCACTAAGTAGGGGCGAAGTTCTTATAGCCCTACCGTGCAATTTACCTGGCCCAACATAGTTATTGTAGTAAACCTATCTATAACTTATTACGTTCATCTGACATGCACTAACTGCGTTTTTATGACGAAGGAATAATTTCAAATGTAGGCCTCCTACGCATGGTTATTGTGAAGTAAGTTTAATGCTGATTTATAGAGGTGTATATCTAAGAATAACTACGGACATCAAGTGTGTGTTTATTGTGTGTGTACGGCATGGTATTAATGTTCCAAACTGTCTCGGAAACGAAAGATGAGTTCTTTGCTTAATTCTATGGTAACTGATATTGCAGCTTGCATACAGACACGCACGCACACACGCGCGCGCACACACACACGCATGCACATACGCACGCATGCGTAGTCTTGTTATTTACAGAAAGTTGTTACTAGGCCTATCCTGTAACATTGTAGTCATTGGACATTTGGATTGTGTTCTATTTAATGACATATAAATCTGGTATAGCCCCAAATAAACAGGACGTGCATGAATTCCCTCGTATCTGCGGTTACGTGAAATGGGTATTGCAAAATTCGGCTCTTTATTATATTTTGTCCTCAAACTTGTAGAGTATAGTTGAATTTTAAAGCGTTTGTTCGTACATATTCCAAAATTCCAAAACAACGTGTGTGTACAGAAGATGGCATTATATTAATAATCAGGAATATTACTGCACACACGTTCAGTCACTGAAGTTTCGGTAACTAACATTACTATATGCCCACACTGTAATTTCATCCATGACCATGAACCAGATTTTAAATAAACTGTTACTTTCTACACAATATTAAATAAAGTATGATCAAATTTACCGAATTGTCTTTCTCTATGATAGATATGCTTACTAACTTCTCGTAAATTTTACGTTCTTAAAATGGATTGATGATCCGGTTTTTTTTTTTTATAATGTGACATAATTAACTCACGAGAAACCTTTTTCTCATCTTTTGAATATTTCGACTGCTTCTCGCAGTCTTTATCGGCAGAATGACGTTGTCGCGATTACATTGATCCGGGCGTTAAATTCGACCCCGGTGACGTTTCTGCGCAACCGCGTATCTAAGAGAAAATATTTATGACGGTCATGTTTACACTTATCTATTACATTTGATCCAGATGATGTTTCTGTGCATACTATTTGGTATCAGTAGATCAGGTGATGATACATAATATTCGGTCGTTAATTATGTTCCGTTTATTTTAAAAGCACGGACATTACTATAGTTAGAGTACATTATTATTCATTGTAAATAGTATATAATAGTTAGCGCATGTACACAAATAAAGCATAGGACCGATCACGTGGTCACCACGGCGTTATATTTTAACCTGACTTTGCTGAGCGTGTGTGTGTGTGTGTGTGTGTGTGTGTGTGTGTGTGTGTGTGTGTGTGTGTGTGTGTGTGTGTGCGTTCGCGTGCACATGTGGGCGTGTGTGTGCGTGTGTGTGCGTATTTTCCATGGCCTACACGCTGTTATAATTAATTATTATGTTGATATACCTAGACGTCGGGACCGGGAGGGGGGAGCTTCGGGGTTAGGATTAACGCCACTGACCGCTATTTATAAACAGAGGTCAGTGGGTAACGTTGCCGAAATGTCCAGTTACCGCGGAAGCGTCATGTGACACAAGCTGGAGAAGGTTTACTGGGACCTCCTGGCCGATGTTGCGATTCAATGTAGGTTTTTCTCTGTGGATGTTTATTGCCTCCTTTATCTTTCTTCGGTGCCAGTTCTCCTCGTGGTCTAAAATTGTGACGTCTTTCAATGAACACTGATGGCCTGTGTTCAGTTTATGTTCACTTATGGCTGACAGGGGATTGCAGCATGACAGTGCTAAGTGCTCTAGCTGTTTCCTCTACGTAGTCCTGTCCTTCTGTTGCACCAGCAGTGATCCCGGGGTGTTGATAGGTTTGTGGTACACTGGTATGTCATAGGACTTGAAAATCCCTGCCAATTGTTCTGACAGCTTACTGATGTAGGGCAGGCCAATGGCGAGCTGTCTTTACATTGAATCGTGACGTCGGCCAGGAGTTCCCAGTAGTCCTTCTCCAGCTTGAGTCCCCCGTAACGTCATTTTGTCGATGAAAACTGCGAGAAGAAGTCGACATATTCAACAGAAGAGAAAAAGTTTCTTGTGTGGTAATTATGTCATAGTAATGTTACGTTGTTTTACGTATCACAAATATCGAAAACACCAATAACAAACGCACAAATGCAGATGACCGCATCTCACTACAAGTGCTGCTACTATATTTAAACCAAGACTCTCCGTTCCTCATTAATAATATTATGTTTATAATACTAAACTAAATATGTTGAGCGTATACGTTCCGCCAAATTAATTTAATAAACACAAAACTGTGTCACCAATTTTAAAATTTCGACCATCAGATGTTCTCATTGTAAACAAAACATTCAGGTAGAGGACTTGTTCTATTGGCAATAATGCTGACGCCGTCAGGGATAACTACAAGCCCATCTGATGTCCTGAGCGTTCGTGTGATTCCCACATTGAAGACAACTGATTTAGCGAACGTCCTATTGATAATTACCGGGAATTAGCCAGCGTGGTCATTTCTGACAGAACGCCTGCTGTGTTGAACGTGTGAAAAATGTTGAACGTCAAATGGCATTGCAGCTAACGCAGCCCGCCTCGGCATTGTTGCAAATCAAGCTCGTTTTGAAAGTTGATGTTTTGAACATGCTCCGAGGGCGTATCTTCCAAATTGCATACGTGGTTATGACTTTACTAAACACAATTTAGCATGCAATATATATTAAATATAGTTATAACAGTCTTGAGAACATTATATTAATTAATGCAAAACTAGGTACAGACTGTCTCCGTTTAATTAAAAAACAAGGACACTTACAACATTAGGGTATTTATAGTTATACAGTTCAACCATGGGGTGGCGCTCATTTTAAGCGGATACCTGCCACCGGCTTTAAATGCAACCGGAGATGGATGACACCGGTTCAAAACACCAGACCGAGAGCCTACTCATTCACGTTACTGCGAGATAGTAAGACGGGTGGGCCATGCCAGCACTGTTACAAACCACAGAAACGTTCGTTCTGTCTCAAGCGCTCTCTGCCTCCGCCCAGTGCCCCCTACTGCATGTCGGTCGAAGCGGATGCCGCACTGAAGCTGCCACCCAGGTAACGAGCGCACTTTCGGCTTCAGCACACTTCCGGTTTCAGCATACTACCGGTTACAGTAAACTTCCGGTTCCAGGACACTTCCTGTTCCAGTATACTTTCGGCGAGCACGGGGTAATTTCAATTGTTAATAATCTTAACTGAACAACCTTTTTTAAATTAACTTTACAAGAAAAGCTAGTTTTATTTGAAGTATTTAGGGTACCGTAAGGGGTTCATGTGTTTGTATATTATTTAGGAATTCCAAAAATATCACAGCTAAGTTGGTATGCCGTTCTAAGTGGGTTTCGCTTACATGTCCATGACGTACAACAACTCGTCGGAGACAGAACCGAGGACGGTTTCATGAAGCCTTCTTAAAGTTAACAAAAAGTCAATGTTTTGGTGTTATGCCCTTACAACAGTTAATGCAAACTAACTATTTGTAACCGCAATCAACATTTTCACGTCAGCGGTTAACTCAGAAGGCGGTTCCAAAGACGAAGATTCTAATAAAATGTCCGAAATCACGGAGTCTGATTTATTGGCCTTGGTGCAGTAAATTGACCTATAAGCGCCGAGCTGTGACGTCGGTTATGACGCTCCAGGTTCCTAGTTTTGGTCGACATGTATACGAATATGGCGGCTCATTTATTGGTTTCTCGTATTCCCTTCGATTCAGAAGCCGAGTTACACTTGTATATACATGAACTATGATAATGCCATATAGTGCACGAGGTGAACGAAACATTTTACAAGTTAGCAACAAAGCAAATATTCGGTGATTATTTACGTCGTAAACTGCTTTACTGGCTGATTATTAACATCTTAGCTACGCAGTTACTTAGCGCTATGCATTTGTGTTATGCATTTAAGTTATGCATTTGCTGCTCGTTTCACTAAGACAGTGAATTCATCAGAATAATCCATCGTTAACAGGATACGTAATTAATTTAAGGAGCGTTTTCAAAATGCAAAGAGCAGCTGCCGTATCACCGCGGACACTATTTCAGTGAGACCCCGGCAACAGTGTCCTGGTGGCGACAAGTAACAACAGCAAAATCGACTTTATAGAGCCAAACCAATTTTGCGCATTTTTTGTGTAATGGTACAAGCGAAATAGGCGCGAACCACATCACGTCTGCCACGCTAAAGAGCACATAATCATAATAATAATAATAATAACAATAATATCAATAATAAACTGTGCTTATCAGCCCATGTGGATGTCAGTGAAATGATCCTCAGCTAGACGTGTGTCGACTGAGGGAGAACGTAGATAATTGACTCTTCAACACGAGATAGCGCCGAACTGTGCAAAACATCCCATAAAGCAGCACCGTCTCAAACTCGCAGACACTTCATTCACCTTCCGCAAACCCGTAGGTAAATCAACGATCTGCCCCCTTTGACCCACAGATGTAGCGGAACAAACATGACGTTTGCGCGAGCGAAGTCACGCCATTTCTTCACGCACTGCCCCCTACCGCATTTACCCCCCAACGGCATCGACCCGTGCCCGGACTCCGGTACCAGCCGGCCGAGGCGGGCGAACCAGTGTGCCCGCCATCGGTACGACGCCCCTGGATGCGAGTGCACGCAATGTTGGATGCGCTGGAGAACCAATGTGTGGCCGCAACGCCGCCGCAAGAGTAAACCCAGGCCTAAGTATGACGTGCAGGACAACATAGACGACGACGACGACGATGAGACTTCGTCATCGATGTGCCCGATTCAGTGATCGTTGCGGTGTCAACAACCGACGACTGGTGCGAGGGTGCGGTTCTGTCGCGTCTAACTGTGTAGGGTTTGCATGTTACCTTTGTGTATGCATTAATTTGGCGTGTTTGCGATTGTAAACTATCTTATTAAAAATAAAAGATAAAACAGTGTCATAAGTACCATCCCTACATATCCACAGTAGCAGAAGACTTTTTTGGGGGGGAAATACCCCAACAAAACCAAGTGCCTTGGTGTCTGCCAGTGATCATGTATAAACCGCCGGACCTGGGCAGTTCGCACGAGACCATGTTCACCCGAGTGTTATAACCAGTAACGTAGTAATCAAAGGTAATGTAATAACCGACCGGAAATGTAATGTAATAACCGACCGGAAATGTAATGTAATATACCAACCGCTAATGTAATGATATTGATCATGGTGATAATTATGAAAATAATGATGTTGACATTGCTTACTGCTGCTGCTGCTATTGCTGCTGCTGCTGCTGCTGCTGCTGCTGATGATGATGATGAGAATTGTAAAGTTATTGATGATGACGACGACAAGAAAGAAGAGTACCATGATGGCGCACGCTCGATGACGACGGCGATGAAAAAGAAGAAGATGATGATGAGAAAGAGGATGCCGAAGGTCAAGGCCAATACCATGATGATGTGATGATTTATATTATTTGAACCAAAACACTCCAAAACAATCCACTAGCAAATATGTATATGGAAAGTTCACGAATTGACACAACGGCAATAACAAAAAGTACTATAAACTGCAGTAACTACAAACACAATAGACGGCAGTAACTACAAGCACTATAGACGACAGTAACTACAAGTACTATAGACGGCAGTAACTACAAATACTATAAACTGCAGTAACTACAAGTACTATAAACTGCAGTAACTACAAGTACTATAGACGGCAGTAACTACAAGTACTATAGACGGCAGTAACTACAAGTACTATAGACGGCAGTAACTACAAGTACTATAAACTGCAGTAAATACAAGTACTATAGACGGCAGTAACTACAAGTACCATAGACGGCAGTAACTACTAGAGCTATAAACGGCAGTAACTATAAGTACTATAAACTGCAGTAACTACAAGTACTATAGACGGCAGTAACTAAAAGTACTATAAACTGCAGTAACTACAAGTACTATAAACGGCAGTAACTACAAGTACTATTAACGGCAGTAACTAAAAGTACTATAAACGGCAGTGACTACAAGCACTATAGACGGCAGTGACTACAAGCACTATAGACGGCAGTGACTACAAGCACTATAGACGGCAGTGACTACAAGTACTATAGACGGCAGTGAATACAAGTACTATAGACGGCAGTGACTACAAGTACTATAGACGGCAGTTACTACAAGTACTATAGACGGCAGTGACTACAAGTACTATAGACGGCAGTAACTACAAGTACTATAGACGGCAGTGATTACAAGTACTATAGATGGCAGTGACTACAAGTACTATAGACGGCAGTGACAACAAGTACTATATACGGCAGTGACTACAAGTACTATAGACGGCAGTAACTACAAGTACTATAGACGGCAGTGATTACAAGCAGTGTAGACGGCAGTGATTACAAGTACTATAGACGGCAGTGACTACAAGTACTATAGACGGCAGTGATTATAAGTACTATAGACGGCAGTGACTACAAGTACTATAGACGGCAGTGACTACAAGTACTATAGACGGCAGTAACTACAAGTACTATAAACAGCTGTGACTACAAGTACTATAGACGGTAGTGATTACAAGCACTATAGACGGCAATGATTACAAGTACTATAGACGGCAGTGACTACAAGTACTATAGACGGCAGTGACTACAAGTACTATAGACGGCAGTGACTACCAGTTCTATAGACGGCAGTGACTACATGCACTGTAGACGGCAGTGATTACAAGCACTATAGACGGCAGTGACTACAAGCACTATAGACGGCAGTGACTACAAGTACTATAGACGGCAGTGACTACAAGTACTATAGACGGCAGTGATTACAAGCAGTGTAGACGGCAGTGATTACAAGTACTATAGACGGCAGTGACTACAAGTACTATAGACGGCAGTGATTATAAGTACTATAGACGGCAGTGACTACAAGTACTATAGACGGCAGTGACTACAAGTACTATAGACGGCAGTAACTACAAGTACTATAAACAGCTGTGACTACAAGTACTATAGACGGCAGTGATTACAAGTTCTATAGACGGCAGTAACTACAAGTTCTATAGACGGCAGTGACTACAAGTTCTATAGACGGCAGTAACTACAAATACTATAGACGGCAGTGACTACAAGTTCTATAGACGGCAGTAACTACAAGTACTATAGACGGCAGTGACTACAAGTTCTATTGACGGCAGTAACTACAAGTACTATAGACGGCAGTGACTACAAGTTCTATAGACGGCAGTAACTACAAGTACTATAGACGGCAGTGATTACAAGTTCTATAGACGGCAGTAACTACAAATACTATAGACGGCAGTGACTACAAGTACTATAAACAGCAGTGACTACAAGTACTATAGACGGCAGTAACTACAAATACTATAGACGGCAGTGACTACAAGTACTATAAACAGCAGTGACTACAAGTACTATAAACAGCAGTGACTACAAATACTATAGACGGCAGTGACTACAAATACTATAAACAGCAGTAACTACAAGTACTATTATACGGCAGTAACTACAAGTACTATAGACGGCAGTAACTACAAGTACTATAGACGGCAGTAACTACAAATACTATAGACGGCAGTGACTACAAATACTATAAACTGCAGTAACTACAAGTACTATTATACGGCAGTAACTACAAGTACTATAGACGGCAGTAACTACAAGTACTATAGACGGCAGTAACTACAAATACTATAGACGGCAGTGACTACAAATACTATAAACTGCAGTAACTACAAGTACTATTATACGGCAGTAACTACAAGTACTATAGACGGCAGTAACTACAAGTACTATAGACGGCAGTAACTACAAATACTATAGACGGCAGTGACTACAAATACTATAAACTGCAGTAACTACAAGTACTATTATACGGCAGTAACTACAAGTACTATTATACGGCAGTAACTACAAATACTATAATCCAAAGAAGAAGTTGAATTGCGCCAGGTGCCATGACTAAACTTACACGTTGTCGCGGTTAATGCCTCCGCGTCGATGTGGAATAAAACAGTCATATTCCTTTGTAAATTCTGCTATTTTGCTATTCATACAACGTTGCATCGCTTATAGTATTGAACAGCTTGACAATCTCGCTGCTGGATCATTGTAGTGAGTATATATAAAATGGAGATCTTCAAACTTCATCTCGACAACGACTCCATTTCTCGCACCGTAATGTCACCATTATAAGAACAACCTCTGCAGTTGTCATGGTATAGATGCATACGCACTAATCCATCCATCAGCACCATTGGTTCTGGTTTCGGCATTCATGCTGTCCTCATCATTTTACTCATAGTCATTATACAAATGTACAACACCACCTATTATTACTGTGAATGGAACAATTAAGGTCAATATTATTTACAAATGCCTGCCATGTCGCCTGATACATGTCCAACAAATTGTACATTCATATGCGCAAATTAGGTAGGCCATTCCCTTCAAAACTTACAAAATGACGCCGCCATGAGCCACAATTTAGTGGGTGCGTGCGTGAGAGTGTATATGTATGTGTATGTGTATGTGTGAGTGCACGAACATATGCGTGTGTGTTCGTGTGTATAAAACATATTGTAGCGATACTGTTGACACAGTAGATGCGAGGGCGAAACCCTTCCACGGTCTCCTTCCGAACACGGAAGAACCGCACCCAGTATGCGGATGACGAAGGCGTTGACGAAGCCGGAAGACGAGACTAATGCGTAGCCGCGCGCAAACTGCGAGGTACCAACCAACTCGACGAGAACGGTGGGTACCGAGACGACCAGACAGCCTTGTAGCGAGCACAAGACGACGACACTCCGGTAGTCAGGCACTGACACACACACACACACACACACACACACACACACACACACACACACACACACACACACACACACACACACACACACACACACACACACACACACACAAACGTGTCAACAACCGTCAAACGGCAGTGCACTTCTAGTTCTACTAGATTCATTGTGCCGTAGCGTCATTGCAGGTGTATTAAGAGTATATATGCAGGCAATGATACACAAGTGCGTGTAAAAGCTAACATCCCTCTAAATAAAGTAACTAAATCGGCAGCATACATTTATAACGTTAAACTGTGCGTGCGTGCATGCGTAGTCAGCTTCGCAAAAATAACGCGATATCAAGTTTGAGCGTGCGAGGCAAAACAACTTTCCGACCGTGCGACCTACTGAAAGCACACATCCATGCCCAGCCCCTGTCAACGGGAGCCCGTATATTTCTTACTGACTTAACACCAACAGGGAGTAGGTTCTACAATGTTGGTGCAGCCACCGAAAAGGCTCGAGTTCCAGCAAGCGTCTTAACAATGTTGGTGCAGCCATGCTGGAATATCTTAAAGAGTGAAATTGAATGCATCATCGTCAAATTTGTTCCCTTAAAAAAACACGGGAAACGGTCCAAAAAGAAACACATATCGAAAGAAGCCATTATAAAAATTAAGTATAAAGAAATGATGTGGAAGTCATATAGACGTACTGGAAATGACGAAGACTACAACATTTATAAAGAAGCACTAAACCAAGCTACAGCTGAAATTAGAAATTCAAAGAGAAGCTATGAACATAAATTAGCTTCTAATATAAAACATGACAGCAAGAGTTTTTATGCATATATTCGAAGCAAACAGAAAGTTCAGGATAAGGTCGGTCCTCTAGAAGATAGTGCTGGAAATGTAATATCAGAAGGATTCTTAATGGCAGAAGACCTGAATGAGTATTTTAGTTCAGTGTTTACCAGAGAAGACACTAGTTCACTGCCAGTACCAGAGGCTAAGTTCAAGGGGGCAGAATCAGACTATTTAAGACAGTTAATTGTAACCCCAGAAATGGTAGCTAAGAAAATCAGGGCTATGAAGGATAATAAATCACCTGGAGTGGATGGTATTCCACCCAAACTACTATTGGAAATTGTAGAACAAATTAGCATACCGCTTGCAACAGTTTTCAACTTGTCATTAGAAGAGGGAGTGGTTCCTTTAGAATGGAAAGAAGCAAACATTATACCGTTATTTAAAAAAGGTTCGAGAAACAAGTCAGAGAACTATAGACCAGTGAGTTTAACATCAGTGACTTGTAAATTATTAGAAAGACTAATTAAAGATCACATGGTGGATTTTCTTGTTAAACATAACTTGATAAACCCATCTCAACATGGGTTTCTAAAAGCGAGGTCATGCTTAACAAATATGTTATGTTTTTTGGAAGATATCACTAAGTGGGTAGATGATGGATCACTAGTAGATATCATCTACTTAGATTTTCAAAAAGCTTTCGACAAAGTGCCACATCAGAGATTACTGCTTAAACTAAAGGCCCATGGCATAGGAAATGGTATAATTAACTGGATAGAAAAATGGCTGATTGACAGAAGACAGCGGGTAGTTGTTGACGGGGAGGCTTCAAACTGGAAATCAGTTTTGAGTGGGGTTCCACAGGGATCATTACTGGGACCTATATTATTCTTAATATATATACACGATTTAGACGATGATATAGCTAGCAAGGTGTTGAAATTTGCAGATGATACAAAAGTGTTTAGAAGGATTAAAAGTGATGGAGATAGACAGCATTTACAGGATGATCTTGACAGGTTGATCAAATGGTCTGAAAAGTGGCAAATGTTGTTCAATTTTGGGAAATGTAAATGTCTTCACACAGGACATGGGAACGAATATGTAGAATATACAATGGGGGGAACTGTACTAAATACTACTGTAAAAGAAAAAGACTTAGGGCTGACAATTAGTGCTGACATGAAGGTTTCAGAGCAGTGTGGAATTGCAGCTTCAAAAGGAAATCAAATCCTTGGATTGATTAGGCGAAATATAGCATATAAAGAAAAAGAACTAATAATACCGCTGTACAAAACAATAGTTAGGCCTCATTTAGAATATTGTATACAAGCGTGGAGGCCATACCGCAAGAAGGACATAGATATGCTAGAAAGAGTACAGAGGAGAGCGACTAAAATGATACCAAAACTGAGGGATCTTAGTTATGAAAAACGCCTAAAAGAATGTGGTTTAACAACACTAGAGACCAGGAGATTGAGAGAAGATCAGATAGAAGTGTTTAAAATATTGAATGGTTATGAAAATATTGATAGAAATATGTTTTTTTCAGTTAAGAAAGATAGAAAGACTAGAGGACACGAAGTTACATTAGTAAAGGAACAGTGTAGATTAGACGTAAGAAAGTTTTCATTTTCACAAAGGACTGTGAATGTATGGAACAGATTATCTGATGATTGTGTGGGTGCTAGTAGTGTGAATATGTTTAAAAATAAAATCGACACATACCTCAGAAGGGCTGGATATATGTAGATAAAAGGGTTGGACTCTCGATAAGCCAAAGGGCTTCCTTGTCCACCTGCCATCTAGAGTTAATTCTCTGGATGGCAGTCTTGTTAAATCTTGTTAAATCTTGTTAAACAATGGGAATGAAAAGTAGATCAGAGTTTGCCGACCGAAGGTGTTTAGGTTCCTTTGCTGGAGTAAGCATAGAATCTAGGTATGTATGTTGTTTCGATGACAAGGCTTGGTAATAATTGTACAGATCTTAAAAACAATGCGATATCGCACATGTAACAAATGCGGTGATTTTTAGAAGTGGTACTGAGCGAGAAAAACAAGGAGATCGTGTAACTACCCTTGCCAAATAATTTTGGACACATCGAAGTTTTGTAATATCCTTGCTAGCTATATTATGAAGGAGGGAATTGCAATAGTCAAGTCTGCTGCTAACAAGCGCTGTTGCAGTAGTCTTAGCAACCGAAAATTACATTTACCCGCGAATACGGCGAAGATTACGGATATAATAAAAACAGCACCGACACATTTGAGATATACGTTGTCTAACATTTAAGTTATTATCAAAGATTACTGCTAGATTCCGCGCCGAGGTTGCTGGTGTGATATGTTGACTCAAAATAAGCGTTGGGCAAAACCAACGTTTACTACCCTGCAGTGGAGTACCAATAATGAGAAATTCAGTCTTATTTGCATTTAACATTAATTTGCTGTCAGTTATCCAGTGGAATATATCTTGGAGGCAAGGTGCGATTTGTATCCGGGGTAGCCAAAGACATGTAGATATGTGTATCGTCAGCATAAAGATGATGATCCAAATTGTGATTTTGGATAACAGAGCTTAGTGGCGTGGTTAGAGAGTGAAATGAATGCAAAGGTCCAAGAACAGAACCCTGGGGAACACCACCTAAAGTGGGCAGTGCAGCCGAAAAGCAGTTACCAATCTTAATGGTTTGGTATCTATTAGTTAGGTATGAAGAAAACCAGCTCAGAGCTGTGCCAGATATGCCGTAATACTTTAATAAACGTTTAATTAGACTATTAAGACCAATGGTATCAAAGACGGCAGAACGATCAAGTATATATACATGTTCGATTCTTTAAACAAAATCGGGGGAATTGGCTCTCCAAGGAGGGTCACCAAAATGTGTCACGATCGAATTCACATTTTGGGTAATATACAAAACGCATTTGGGCTTCCGAATCTATTTGCTACGTTTCCTTTCAATATCTGTCCACGAAGATAGTTCACGTACGATGTCGTAATGTTTTCTTACATATGCAACTAAAATTTCCATTAATAACGTCCTCAAAATGTTTCATGTAAATGCATTACTTTTTCATTGTTACATTTAAGCACAGTGAAGCGCAGTGGCGCAGTGTTAGAGCACCGGTCTCTCAATCGAGCGAACCCGGGTTCGAGTCCTGTGCTGCCGTGTCGAATGTTGGACAAGTTCGCTCACTCTACGTTGCTCTTGTTCATTCAGCTACATGAATGAGTACCTGGCTATAGACAGTGGTGGATATTTATGTACGAATAGTATTCGCGCTTTAACGGCAGCGTGGCTGAATGCTTCCGAGAGAAGTCGAGATAGTGTTCGATTGAACAGGTCAGCCACGGAGCAAATAATAAAACGCTTTGAGCAGTCCTAAAACAATTGCGCTCTATAAGAACTTCCTTTTAACTGACATATATAGAGATTACTAGAAAACACAAGTTCATTTTATTTTAACGATTATTTTAATTGTCTGTGGCTGAATGAATGCGGCAATTGATTTTCGAAAATATGTAGTAGTAGTAATAATATTTTACATAAATCTAAAAAATACAAAACACATAAATAGATTACATACAAAGCTAGCATTGTATACGAGGACCACTCAAACAGAGTTATGAGAGACTTATAAAAACATAAATGTACAAACAAAATACATTTGTGTGCACGGAAACTTTTGATAAGTGCATACTGTCCGCCAGCGTGTAGCACTCAATTGTATTTTAAGGTATATATTGCATTTGATTGATAGGTTTCTTGTCGCCGCACACATTTTAGACCTGTGTCAGTTTCTTCAACTGCATATAGACTTGTTTACATAGTATGTAATTGTAAGATATAATGACGCTAAAGACGAAACATTACATCCGCACGCCCTGCGTTTGTTATTCCGCATATATATATATATATATATATATATATATATATAAACATATTTATTTGTTATCTTTATTTATTTATGTTTCTATTTTATATGGATGTTTTTATCGATGTACTTTTGTCCAATATGAAATAATACTAATAATAACAGTGTATTTATTTCAGCCAATCTTCAGGTCCATATATATAAATACACCAATAAAAGTATGTAAATAAATATAAAAATACATCGATAAGAATAATATGTTTAAAAATTATATAAATCCCGGACCCACTGGTGCCGCAGTTTCGAAGTACAATACATGTCGCTAGTTTTAATGCTATAAATAATGGGATTCAAAGACATGTCAATCCTATTCATTAGGCTAAAAATAGCCTTTCTGATTACACATTTACCCGAGCTGACATTAGCTGTAGCAAACATGTGGCTAGCGCTACATCTCATGAGCAAATTGTTCAATATCCTGAAAGAGTTGTTATACGCAACAACGAATTGCTGAAAATTAACTTTTCTAAAGTTCACCCATAACGCACACATATAGATATTACCAAAATACGCTGTAAATAGCTTATTTTTATAGCAGTTAAACAAAAGTGGAATTTTTTACGTAACATATTACTCTTGGCATACAAAAGTCTCACTTTGGCTTGCATGTCAGACTCGTCAGACAAGTTATTGGAAATGACATGTCCAAGATATTGACAAGATGTGGCAAAGTTTAACTTCTTTCCTCCTAATGTCATTTCTTTAGACAGATTTGACTTTCTAGATTCAAAGTACATGACCAGGGATTTACTCGCATTGTATTGCACATCGTGCTCACATCCATATGAGTAACACATGTCTAGTAGTGTTTGTAGTCCTTTAGCAGAAGGTGCAAACAGAAGTAGATCATCAGCGTACATAAGGTGATTAACAACCATGTTACCAAGACTACTACTACTACTAGACGACTTGTTTTTTGTGCAGTTGTTTACTCAGATTATCCATATAAATGTTAAACAGTAAAGGGGATAACTTCCCACCTTGCTTAACACCATTGCCTACCGAGAAGAAGTCCGAGTAGGTATTTCCCCATCGTATGCATACACATTGATTATTGAATTAATTGCTAAGTACTCTTAATATATATTTCGGTACATTTCGTTGTTCTAGTTTCGTTAAAAATTGATATCGGTTGACACGATCAATCGCCTTTGACGCATCTAAAACGCGACATTCATAGCTGAACCATGTTCAGTGTAGAATCTTAATAATTCCTTAAATGCAAACACGCATAACTCTGTTCCATCTTTAAGCTTAAAGCCAAATTGATTAGGAGTGGTTTCCAAGTACATTTTCATTCTGTTAAAAAGAACAGTGTCTATTATCTTCGAAAATATATTCGATAGACATATTGGCCTATAATTCCCTTTGTCGTTTACTCGTCTATTTTTGTCTTTAATAATTGGTACAATAACAGACTGTGAAATTATTTTGGTAAATAACCATGCACCAGAATCGAAGACACAAGGATAGACAAAAGCACAGCGAGTTGATAATCAGCGAACTTAATATGTTCTGCACTGATACCGTCCAGACCTGGTGACTTATTTTTTGAGAGTCCATTAATAATATCTATCAGTTCAACTGCACCAACAGTCATTCCCTTATTGCCAGTGGAACAATCATAACAAACTTTATCACATCGACTATCCTCCACATCATTAAATAAATGTTCATAATGATGCTTCCACATTGACCCAATGTTTACAGCACCGTGTATATTATCAATGTTTGTCGGAAATTTTATTTTACTGTTCGTACAGTGCTTAATTTCTTTCCAGAATTTGCGGTCGTCTTTTTGACACAACTGTTCTGCAATGTTATCAGCAATGATAGTTTCTTTCTCCCTTTTACATGTTCTGATCGCCTGCTTGAATTTCATTTTGGATAATTTCATAATATTAAAAATGTCACCTTGTCTAGGTTTACCAGTCTCTTTCCATATCCAGTAAGTATCACGGGCTGCACAATGAAGGTCTTTCACTCGCTCGTTCCAACCTGGTACAACATTATACTTATAAGCACCTTTGCGATTTGACCGGAGTGTGTGACCACACCTCTTCAAAGTAATCACGATAGAATTGTAAAAGTCATCGAGATCATCATGATGATTACAGTTATGACAATTGGGATCATTGCATCTAACACCCGGTGGAACATTCAGTTTGCTCAATTCAACGTTCGTGCATTCTCTATATGCGTCAATATCTTGTGGTTGTAAACTGTCCCACTGTATGCCTTGCTTAATTTCATTAGTATTGTCACTACCACTAACGCATTCTGGTACAATAACACTGTCTATACTGAACGATATCGGGTGGTGATCAGAATAAAAACTGTCATAAAGTATGGACATGTTAGATAGGCAATCCTTCGCACAAGCGGTACATATGATAACAATTATGGTCTAGCCATGGTGTAGTTCCCCAGGCAGAACTAACGTATATATATGTGTCTATCGGGAGAGTATCTTGATCACATATAGCCAGAGTTAATTCTTTGCAAAAATCAAGTAAGATATTCCCACAAACTGATTTCTTGGAAATATCCGCGTTAAAATCACCAACAATAGTGATACATGATCTATTAATACTATTAACATATACAGCCATTTTAGACGTATACTAATTTAACCTGTATCTGTTTTCCTCGCATTCATAAGGTAAATTTCGCATTCATAAGGTAAAACTCCTTATTACCCCAACAAATTCTTATGCCGCGTAGCCAGTCATAGCATTGGTCAACAATTGTGATGTATTAATTAAGGGAATATTTCCATAAAAAAACCTACACCACCATACGGTCTACCAGTCAAAATACCACAAGATGCATCTACAGGAGAAACACCATAACCCACATAACCTTCGTGACAGGTGTTTAGTATATGGCAATCTTGTTTAGTGAGCATAAGCTCTTGTAGGCACAGTATATCACATTCAATTAACACATCATTTAAGAAGGGCATAAAACCTTTAAATCCGTTAAAATTAAATAAAAACATTATATATATATAATAATAATAATAATAATGTTTTATTTCAGACAAGCAATGTGTCCATGTTGGAAAAAAGTACATCGATAAGAACATCCATATAAAATAGAAACATAAATAAATAATGATAAAAAATAAATATATATAGGTCCTATATATATATATATATCCCTTTCTTAAAAACAGTTAACATGGTAGACGGCGGGAATAAATAATTATTGTCAATCTCATTATTAATAAGGTATTATCAATAAAGTTAGGGTTATAAGTATGCATAGTTAGGATTACTTAGGGTAAAAGTCAGTAGTAGTAAACAGTTGGGGTTTGTTATGGCTAAGGTTAGGATTTGGCTTCCAATGATTGCGAAGTCGACCGCCCTCTTGTCCAGCGCCGAAGAAAGCCTGTGGAGCCGCGTAGCGACGTGCGCCGGTCACGCGCGTTCATGACGTCACATCCGTTAATCGATTGTCATAGAGAGTGTAGTGGAGCGTGATCGAACGTAGCCGTGGACGTCGCGGCCCAAGCACTAGCGCGATAAGCACCGACGGTCACACGACGCACGGGCGACCCCGACGGCTGGCGGGCGACGTCGGCAGGACGACATGCATCGGAGCGACGCAGCGAGGTCGTTGGCGAGCCGATGTCAGCGACTGCCGGAGACGGCCGATGTAGCCGCGGGGCCGTCGTCGGCGCAATTTCCCGACGATTCATCCGCCTCGCTGAGGTCCTTCACCACGTGGTCTGCCCCAGACAGCGCCACCCGCAGTCGCAGCGGTATGAGCATGTGCACGCGCTGTCCGAGTGTTGACGACTGCGTCAATGACAGCGCCGATGACGACGTCGCCAATAAAAGGGAGAGCGTAACCTGCAGTAGTGACACCACGTGGCTTGTGGCGGCGCCAGACCATGCCGACAGACAAGACTACATGAACACGTCTCTGAATAACGCTATGGGGATGAATTCGCGGCGTCGCAACGAACCCATGCAGTTATGTAATAATTGCAATACGTTGTCGCCGAACAGAAACGAACCCATGCAGTTCTGTAATAATAACAATGCAATGTCGCCGAACAGATGCGTCGATCGCGCCACACCGACGACGCCAGACAAACCCGTTCGTGAGTGTTTTAAAACGCCGTCGTTGTACCAGCGTCTGTTCAGCCCTAGCAGCAACGTCGTCGCGTCTTGCCAACCGACACGGAAGGTCGTCACGCAAGACGGCGACGAGCAGTACAACAACTCGGCGTCAATTCCTTTTATGAAGCGACGGACGCAGCGATGCAAAGAAAAGAACGTCACTCGTAAGTCAAAGTTGAACTCGTCGTCTGACGAGTGTAGCTACTCGACCAAGAAGCGGAGCGCCCGATCACGCGCCCCGTCACAGAGTCGGCAGACCAGATGTCACAGACCAACGAAAGCCAAGCGCAGGTTAGCGGCGAATTCTGCCAGCGGGAACCGGTACTGCAAGCCGTGCACCCAACTCTCCCCCATGTGCTCGTCGTGCCCTCCACCTTGTCCCCCAGGCTACACCACCTGTCCCCCAAGCTGCCCCACCTGTCCCCTGAATTGCATGCCTTGCCCCCTTAATTGCCAGCCATGTCCGCCAGAGTGTATGCCGTTTCCGCCAAACAACATGCCCTGCCTCCCAAACTGCATTCCTTGTCCACCAAATTGCTCGTCATGTCCAAAAACCTGCATGCCATGTTCCCCGGCTTGTTCTCCGTGCCCACCTAGCACCTGCTTTTGCTGCCGTTCATGCTGTTCCCCTATCTGTCGTCCGCCGGACACCTGCGCCATAGCGGCCGCCGAGGAGAACGCGATTGCTAGCTTCGAGAGGAACATGTCCAAACACGGCTGCGACACGTCACCAAGGTCTCCGAAAACACTACATCACAACAGGGACAAGCAGAACGTCGACTTGTGTTCCATAACACCGCCATGCTGGGAGTCGAGCGAGTCGAACCAAGATACGTCTGATGACAACGAAAGCGTGATCGAGTCCGTAGGATCGAACCCCGAATTGCCATCCAAACGCAAGGTACGTATTATATAATAATAATGATAAGGATAAAGATAATAGTAATAGCAATAATAATGTATTATATAATAATAAGGATAAATATAATAGTAAAAGCAATAATAATGTATTATATAATAATAAAAATGATAATGATAATAGTAATAGCAATAATAATGTATTATATAATAATAAAAATGATAATGATAATGATAATAGTAATAGCAATAATAATGTATTATATAATAATAATGATAATGATAATAGTAAAAACAATATTAATGTATTACATAATAATAATAATTATAAGGATAAGGATAATAGTAATAGCAATAATAATGTATTATATAATAATAATGATAAGGCTAAGGATAATAGTAATATCAATAATAATGTATGATATAATAATAATGATAAGGATAATAGTAATAGCAATAATAATCAAATAATAATTATTATTATTAATACTAATAATTAATAATTAATGATTACTAATAAATCATAATGATAATAAATGTCTATAGTACCTACAACCTCAGGCACCTGAGCTCAAGGCGCAGCCTGTAAGAAACCATGAAATGCGATGCGCAAGAATCATCATTAGAGCACGGGACGGTCGAAGAGTTGGGGTGGAAATGCAATTTCATGCAAATAAGCCTTGAGTTTTCTTAAGTTAGGTGGCTATTGTTTTATATTTGTTACAGTAGGGGAGACAGGGGTTTCTCCGCCGCCCGTCGTTTATTCCGTGTTTTTGCAGAAATGTGTCATTTTTGATACATGACTAAGTCATCTAACTACCTGTAGCGAGAAAACTGGCGTCACTGGGTTACTGGCTGGACAGTTGAGGTGTAGAAAACCGATTCTGACGCGTAAAAGTAATTTTTCTATACAGTTTTGTTTCGACAAAATTTCCATTGTCTCAAGTGGCAGTGGTTCACAGGTTGGGTGATGCGTTTATATCACGGCTATTGTTTGGTTCTTATTTTGCATGCCGTATGCGGTGTAAGTGACATGTAGTAACCCGTAAAATATATTTTTTGTCGGGGCACACTCCGTGTCTCTCCAGGTGGACGTGCACCATATGGAACGCGAACGTGCTCCACATAAGAACATGCCTGCTTTGCGTTGATACTAAAATTAGTTATTCAACTGGTGGCGCTGCACGAGTGGTGACATTCGGGAGGACGGGCTGTTGTGTTAAATGTTTACCGTGTATTTTGAGTTTCTTTCGTCGTCTGAACTGGCAAAGTGACTCCTGAGTTTTTGGAGTGCTCCGGGATGGATATGCGTAAATTACTGATGTTGGCATGTGTATGTGCTGTGACTTTTTCGTGCCTTCTTGTGTACACCCGTGAGTATCTGTTGAGCCCGCGGGGCTCCAGCGCTGTTGGACCTTTGATATACTCTGATTTCCCTCCTGAATTGCTACGTTCAGACACAGAGCAAAACACGACAGACAGCAAGCATTTCAAGAAGACGAACAGAGGGGAAAAGGGAGGGATAAGACAAAAACTGAAAAAGATGAAAAGTTGCAAATTACCCCTCCCCACCGTACTCCTTTCTAACGTCCGCTCACTTCGTTCAAACATGGACGAGTTACAATCAAACGTGAACTATATGAACGAGTGCAGACAGACCTGTCTACTTGCTTTTACTGAGACTTGGCTTGATGATCACGTGCAAGACAGTGATTTATTTATTGATGGGTTTGGAACACCCATTCGATTGAACAGAAACAAACGTGACACTGTGAAAGAACACGGAGGGGGAGTATGCTTCTATGTCAATCGGAGATGGTGCAGAACGGTCATTGTTCGTGACACACTTTGCACGCCTGACATTGATCTCCTGTCCGTCTCCCTCAGTTATTCTTCACACTTGTTTACATCCGCCCACGCGCCAATGCCACAAGGGCTGCATAACTCATTTCACACCACATCAACAAACTAGACTCGATTTCCCCAGATGCTCCGATATTTGTCCTGGGTGACTTTAATCACTACCTCCTCGACAAAACATTGAAGACGTTTCATCAATACGTCACATGCCGGCTCGTCTGAACAAGACAATCGATCTTTGCTACGGTTCAGTGCCTGCAGCCTACACGTCTATGGCGTTACCTCCTATTGGATCAGCTAACCACAACTGTGTACTACTAGGCACCGTGTACAAGCCGGTCTTTCATAGACTTGAGCGCGTGGTGAAAACCGTGAAAAGCTGGACTGCCGATAGTATTGTTGCGTTACAGGGCAACTTTGACTACACAGAGTGGCAGGTGTCCTATGAAACGTGTGGAAATCTGAATGAACTTGTTGATGTTATTTCATCTTATATTTCGTTCTGTGTTGACTCTGTGATTCCGACTAAACAAATCACTGTTTGCAGGCAAAACAACAGTATAAACAGAAGGTTGAACTCAAGTTTGTTGTTGAAGATGCGAAGTTATTCATTCTGGACAAAGTGTATACTCACCTTGAGAAGCCAACTGCACATGCCAAGATTCTCTTCGCCGATTTCTCATCGGCTTTTAATTTGATGCAGCCTCACATCTTAGCCCATAAACTCAGTTCTGATTTTAATCTTGGAAACCAGCTTGTTGCCTGGATTGTTGATTTTTTTGTCGTGTCGTCCTCAGTATGTTGTTTGTGAATGGGAAGTTTTCTGACTTGAGGTTGACACACACGTGCTCGCCTCAGGGTTGCTGTCTTTCACCCCTCCTATACATCTTGTACACTGACAGTTGTAGAAGTGCTCACACAGACAGGTTTTTTGTGAAATTTGCTGATGACAGTGCCTTACTTTCACTTCTCTTTGGTTCCCAACTAGATCATGGCCCGGCATTACGAGATTTTGTTGAGTGGTGTGATGACTCATACTTAAAGTTTAATGTATGTAAGACCAGCGAGTTAGTAATATATTTCAGACAACACAGTCAAAGTCCTGAAAAAACCACCATTCATGATCAAGAGATTGAAATTGTCACCAAGTACAAATACTTAGGTACAGTGTTTGATAATAAACTTAGATGGGATGACAACACTGAAATAATCGTCAAGAAATGTCAGCAGCGCCTGTACTTTCTTAGAAAAGTAAACTCATTTTTTTTTAATAAAACAATTTTAAACATGTCTTTTATTGAGAGTGTTCTTTGCTTTTCGTTTATCTGCTGGTATTTCAACCTGAGTGTTAAAAACAAGAACAACGTACAGAAGTGTGTACGTGTCAGCTCAAAAATAACCGAAGACTCAGAGAGACATCACTCAGTTTTGTGAACAACAGGTGCTTAGGAAGACACGTTCTATTTTAGCCAATGATAGTCCTGCTCTGTATCCCATGCCGCCATTTTAGGTGCCCCTCGTGCAAAACAAACCGTAAGAAATTATCTTTTATTCCTGTTGCAATCAGTCTTTTAACGACGAGAAATGAATGTAGTGTGTGTGCATGTTCTATATGTTTGGCAGTTACATTGTAAAGAAATGCACTCCATGTGTTCATGTGATAAATTATTCTTTTTGTGACCATGATGAAGTGTGCCAGTAATAGGCTGTTACCTATGTTATATTTTAATATATATATATATATACACTGTGCCCTTCCAAATGACAATGTAATTGCCCTTACATGTATTGTATTGTATTGTATTGTAACTGAAGATACAATTATTATTCATTCGGATCAATGGCCTATGTGAATATTACTTAGAAAGATGTTATACTCCACCGGCGCGGGAACGAAATTAATATTGTGTGTGCTGAGGCGAAGTTTCAGTACCACTCACTGCGCTGTGAGACCATGAAATTGGAGGACAGGGTGTATGGGGGCGGTGCTGTTGAATAGTTTTCGTGATGACGTTGAACATTCAAAAACCTCGGTTTGCACCTCCATCGAGGTTAACCAAAGCCTTACCTTCAGATTCGTTTAACACGTATCTTGAATTTTGATTTACTGTGGAGGGCAAAACCATGTCTGCCTCCCAGCAATATTCCTGCGAGGCAGCTGCGTCTCCCCCCGATACCGCGTAAGTTATAGTCACACGATAGTGAAAAGGGCGAGTGAGTACTTCCGGTCTAGAGTTAGTGTGATTGTACGATTCACTGACGGTAGAAAATGACCTGAATTTTGTTGACATACAAAATAAAATGCACTATTCTGGTGTGTGTGCGTGCGTGAGTGCGTGAGTGCATGCGTGCGTGTTTGTGTGTGTGGGTGCGTGCGTGCGTGCCTGAGTGTGTGTGTGTGTGTGTGTGCGTGCGTGCGTGTGTGTGTATGCGTGAGCGCGCGTATGCGAGTGCAAGTGTGTATGTGCAAATTGTCACAGTTGTATACTAAATTGTAGTACACAACCCAATATATATTATGAAGAACATGTTACCGACAGATCCAGCTGATGTCACTAGTCCCTACCTTGGCCAGTACTTTACGGAACTAGATATATGTAAAACAAAAAACAATTGTCTTTAAAATATAAATGCTAATGTACCTAGTCTGACATATTGTCTTTATAACTGTCTAAAGTTCCGAACCATGTGTTTGACTTCACAACTGCCCTTTAAATTCGCCGCACTGAAAGGGATTCTTTGTAAGCTAATATACATTAGAGGTGTACCTTATCAAAACATATTAATTTCCCATAAGTACTTTCTCTGCTATTTATGTATTGCATGTTTATACATAATTTGGGTGTTATCTACGCAAAAACCCGATAAACAGTTGTGTTTACACAAATCATTTTGAGCTTGTTGCCACGTGGATGATTAATTCTGTACCCCGAGTATAATGAATATTCATGCACGCGCAGTGAACCACACAAAGACCGTTGACGTCACACACACAGCTAACATGTCTGATTCCGAGGTGAGTTATTTGTAGACATGCATATTGACAGCTATTTTTATAAGTGTAAGAAACCTATGCATTGCTTATGTATCCTGCTTCCCAATGCCATCAGGCGAGTAACGTTTCGATTAAGTAGAATTATAACGTCCGCCGACGCCGACGCCGACGGCTGCAGTCGGTGTCAGCTGTCACCGTGTCTGAGTCTGTCGAGCCTCTATTACGTCTACAGTAACTAGCCTAGTCCTAGACAAGGGTCTCGCCTTTCTAGTTAGTAAAACTGCATTGTCCAGTATTTGACATGAAGTGAACGAAAATGCACAGTACAATATCAGTATATGCAACCATACCAAGAGAATTAACCTGGTCGTGGATGCAATTTATTTGCCTAAATCTGGGATTTGGATCTGTATGTTGGCTACGGGTCTTGCCTTTCTAAATTCTAGTCAGCCGTTTTTGAAAAGTCCCTGTTTCCCCACTCATTTGAACCGAAAAATAAAAATGTGAGATTTCGTACGTTCAGAGACTGTTTTAATGCTACAGCTACGATTGTTTGTAAACCTGGCTGGCATGTCATCATTCAATGTAGGCGTTTTAGGTTTGTTAAAAAGTACACAATATCATGTTGCACGGAATTTTGCGATGTACGAGTTTTGCACTAGTATACAGTTTTTAATCCGTGAATATATATATATATATATAATAATAGTACTCGCTAAAAACAAATTAAACATATATTTTTGACATGTTACTTTACTGTTACTGTACACTTTTCACGAGAATGGCCCATACGTATAATTATATATAACATTAATTATTTGAGAAAGAAAAATATACAGTGTACTCTGGATATGGTCGAACTTCCAGGGACCCATGACAATACTGATAAATGAAATTTTTTATAACTAGAAAGTTATCAGAAGGTCCCCTTATTGGGACCTATGCTCTGGACTGAGGAAAAGATTGACTTATCATTTATGTGAGTTCAGGTAATTATGTAGAAGCAAATTAAAAGTTGGCCAACGTAATGGATTGGGATTTTAGTCTGACTTAATCAACATAACAAGGTTCTCTTGTATTTCTTTTCCATTTAGCCAGCTGTACATTTGGTGATAAGTCCCATAACGCAATATCTAAACTGAATTAATCTGCACAGTGTTGAGTTAGTTAACTCATATTTAGGCTCAGTTTCCTAAATTCAACTTTGTTTATTTGTAGGAACATTGGAAATAGCTGAGCTGATGGAAAGAGGAAATTGAAGAGCTCTACTTGACAGTACCATTAATTGGACAATGGGTCACCTGACATAAGATGATGTCTGACTTTGTTCTGCCCCATTCTGTTCTGTGCGACATCTACTGGGAAGTTGTACCTCACTTCGAGTTTCAAGTGGATGTGTGCATCTGATAGCTTTATGTATCAAAATGCATAGCAGTGCTATCAATAGGACAATGTGTTAACTTACACAGTAGTGAAGAAGATGTCTGACTTTGTTCTGCCACATTAGTTGCTGGGAATATGTACATCACTACGTTTCAAATGGATTTGTGCAATCGATTGATTTGTGCATCCAAATGCACATCATCCCGTCACTATGTTGCAAAGTAGGAGTACATAATAAAATGTATGCTTTCTTATGCTCAACATGTTTGGATTGTGTTCTACAGCATATTCTTCAAAATTTGTTGAAACAAATTTGTGTTAAGGGAACTATATTGGGAGTAGTGTATAAAAAGGTGTCGACAAAGTTACTTTTACAATTATTTTGAAAATTCATAAAATATAGATGTTCCACAACATTCAAAATGTTTAATTGATCCTCTTGAGCTAAATACACCAATGATGACTGAAAACGATGTTTTAAAAGATGCGTTACTTTTAAAGTTTTGTAATTTTATAACTTTATTTCCATCATACAATGGCCTTTTTTTTTCGAAACGGGAGTTCGACAGAAATAAATTCAATATCTTTTACGCTAAATGATTGGCAGAACAAATAATTATTGCGATTCAAAAGTAAAACATGTTTTTACCATGATGCAATGCATTTTAATATTTTGTCGACAATAATGTTATGCTCTTTATAGATCTACATTTTTCAAACTAAAATTAAATTATATGTTTATATGAAAGTACATAACCACCTATCCTATTTTAATACCGTAAATTACTTTAGTGATGCATAATTTATTTATACTGCATATGGAAATAGCAGCTGGATTTATGGTGCAAATAAAATGGTTTCATTATTGATTGTGTCTCGGCTTCCGGACGTTTCTGTTATCTAAATATTTCATTATAACTTCACTTCAAAATGTATAGCCAGATGTACCTAGTGAAAAATGAACATGCTAGTACCATAGCTTTTATATTCCAACAAAAACAATGCCAATCATTCAATATGACATCGGCGTCGCCATCGGCGGCTTCGTGCATGGAGAGGAGGTGGTTTTTTTTAATAATCAATCCGTCTGTCATGAACTGTTGCTATGTTCATTCTCCGTTTATTCCATATATTTTCCTTTTTTAATTTACTGAATCTGTGACATAAACAGCAGCTGGTCCACGTTTCATTTTGATAATTTTACTGGTCACGACTCTTTCGCATGGCGGTGGCTAATCCATATACACACATGTTGATGACGTATTTCTTGCATCTATTAATTAAGTCCGACGGACAGTCCCATATATTCATGAGCATGCCTTATACGGATCGTGAAGGTGGGCCCAAAGTAGAAACTCGTTATTTTGTTGATATATTGTCAGGGTCATTAGTGGTTAATAAAACATAATTCTAATGAAAAAAAGGCATAGAATTACATGAAATAATCATATTAACAGGATTACCTAATAATTACGTACATTACAAAGATATTAAAATTCTCAAAGAATCCCTTTAAAAGATGTATAATTTACCAAATGTGTTTTAAGGGTATGTTCTTTCACACACCGCATGCTTCTGTTTGATATCTCCCAGAAATACCATGCAAATTGAGAGGTGGTATATACAGAGACTACAGCACTACGTCATTATGAAGTAACGTCAACATGGGTCATATTGTATTGTATATCAGTAATACACAGAGTATTTGGATACAAATCGGCACCATGCGTCACAATTCAGTCCTCTAGACTGTGGAGCACAGTAGCGATAGGAGCTTCGGACTCTCGATTGAGAGAACATCCTGTGCGGCGGTGGCGAACCTTGGGCGAGTTCGTTTACTTTACATTGCTTCAGTTCACTCAGCTGTATGAGTGAGTGCTGTAGACAGTTGTGGAAATTAGTGTACGAATAGTTATCGTGTATTAATTGCAGCGTGGGTGAATGCTTCCCAGAGAAGTTGAGATGGTGTTCGATTGAACAGGTCTGCCAGGGAGTAAAGTGTAAAGCGCTTTCAGCAGTCCTGAGGACTAGGTACTGAGCTATGTAAAACTTATGTTTACTTTTTACTTTTACTTTTAGACAGACCCGTTGTTCTGTCATTGGAACGTGTATTTTAAAATCGCAACGGGTTTTTCTTTTTTCAAATAACTGTTCTTTTGTTTTTTGGAAAACGTCATTTTTATTTTTCTAATACCGTGATCTTGTGTTGGACCACAACGTGGTTTTATTTTTCTAATACCGTGACCTTGTGTCGGACCACAACGTGGTTGTATTTTCCCAATAACAAGGTGAAAACAGTGTTTACTTTGTCATACAACGGGGCGTACTAAGTGTGACAGCAGGTGTCGGGGTGTAGTTTGAAGTTAGAGTATTTTGCGAGCCTCCGAGGGGGGTGCAGTACCAGTGGCGCACTACAAAAATCAAGGAAAACGGAAGTTACTGAAATAGCAGAATTAAAATATTTGGTCACGTCCCCTAGACGCACTAGACGAGTGGACAGACAGGCAGCTATTGACGTTTAAGCATGTGATTCACATGTTAGCGTACCTATGTGCGCGCTTGTGTTCACATACGTACGCTAGCGTACACACGCGCACGTACGCACGTACGCACGTACACGCACGCACACACACACACACACACACACACACACACACACACACACACGCACACAGATACACTCGTGTATACATATGTATCCTTGTCACAGAAGTTCCGGAAGAAGACGAAGGCGAAACCCAAACCAAGACAATGCCTCAGCGGCATGTCGAAGCGCATACGGAGCGAGAGCGGGTCGAAGCGAACCTTACGTAGCGTCGGCAGCAAGGCCAGTGAGCGGTCGAACAGATCTCGTTCTCAGTCGCAGCGGCGGTTGTCGTCGAAGCGTAGCAGCGATTGTGGCAAACACCGAGGCTCAACGTATCGTGAACACTCATGTCCGGAGTGCGGGACATGTCGCTGTGACGACTGCACTAGCCCGTGTTGTGTCTCATAGCTTACGCAGTCGCCTACACAAAGGTTCCTCGCGCACCGAAAGATGACGGCGCAAACGGAGGCGACGATAGCGACCCCCACATATAGCCACAGTGTTGGTGCAGCCGACACACATAATCGTTACACCAATCGGTAGCGAAGCACATGTAACATTTTAAAACAAGTTTATTTTTAATGACGTCACAAATACATTGTTGTTTACGTCTGACAAATCTATCTTTCATGCATTTGCACAATTATGATTATTATAATTCAAATCGCTAATGAAATTCGAAAAAAATACAATGCAGACGTTGGGATAGTGTTGTTGGCGAGGTCGATGAACGACGATATGAAGGCGCTTTCGCTCTATGACATTCTATATGCCACAATCTGAACTTTGTGTCTTGATTATAATTTAGTGTGACTGGTTTAGTTTTCGAGCGATGTTCAATAAATGTGGACATTTCTTGGGTCTTTTATGATTGCATGGATCAATTTATTTACTGACTATAAGATTGCATGGATCAATTTAGTTACTGAGTCATTAACCTCAGGGAGCGCCATTCCGATCTTTCTTAAGCCCGGCATACACGTCACGACGCGTCTGCGTTTTAGGTCTTAGACGCGTCTGCGATGATTTGTCGTGAAGTGTGTGCATCATTTGTGACGCGCTTGTCTTGAGGGCAGTCTTTATCCAGTCGTTATCGCGTCATAGAATATCAGCCATGTTTGATATTAAAGACAAATAGTCGCAGACAAATCGTCACGGCGTGTCGTGTATAAACAAATCGTCGCAGACAAATAATCGCCGGCGAGTCACGTCATGACGTCTATGCCAGTTTGATCTGCGTCTGCGACGCGTCGGCGACGTATTTTTTTGCATTCCTAAATGTTTGAGGCACTTAGCCAATCAGGTGCTTCTTAGAAGTCATGGGTTGAGGCACTTAGCCAATCAGGTGCTTCTTAGAAGTCATGGGTTGAGGCACTTAGCCAATCAGGTGCTTCTTAGGAGTCATGGGTTGAGGCACTTAGACAATCAGAAACTTCCTAGATGTCATGGGACTGTCGCAAAAACATGGAAAAAATGACACAGTTGGCAAACATTATTTGTAATACCCTGTATAGAATTAGAGAAGACATTGATAGACCTGCTAACATTAGAGGCCTTGTTTGTTTGGCGCGACTTCCTAAGAGGAGGTGGTAACATGGCTCGTCCATCTGTAGACAATACAATAATTTCATTTAGGTAAACATAAACGCAATTTTCGAATAATTTCACAGGATTCCATTGCGCAGTGGTAGCAGTTTCAGCCGTTACCAACAGGAGTGCATGCATCAACTTGTCGCAGCCGCCAGTCGCGTCGTGAGTGGCGTCGTGACGTGTATGGCTCTCTCTATCTAGGGGGGGGGGGTCATACACGTCACGGCGCAACAAATCGTCGCAAAGAAAAACTGATCAGCAGCGTGTAAGAAGCAGCGGAAGAATCGAAATAATGTTGTCGCTTCGTCAAAATTCATGCTGAGAATGATAACGTTCCACTTTTCAATACGATGCTCGTATTGAAGACGCCAATTCTGCAATTGTCGTTGAGTTGGACAGCCTACAGATGCATTCAGTGATAAATTCCCGACTTCGCTGCTTCTTTGTAAGTTCGCATACCGCGGAGTATGACGTTGTCGAAGTTGACGCAATTATGTGAAGCTTACACAACTGTTTTGCGGGAGAATCTCTAAGACTGCAAATCATATGGATTTGAAAAAAAAAAATATTTATATAAGAAAGACATTCTCGTATTCTTAGGAACGACAAATGCGCCGATTTTCAGCATTGCTTGAGACAGCACGGAAATGGACGGTACTTTTTGTTTGCGCGAATGGAAATTTACAACAACAAATCACACCAAGAACACGTCCGACAACATTAGAAGGTCTCTCTCTCTCTCTTTCTCTCTCTCTCTCTCTCTCTCTCTCTCTCTCTCTCTCTCTCTCTCTCTCTCTCTCTCTCTCTCTCTCTCTCTCTCTCTCTCTCTCTCTCCTATGAATGTTTCTGGAACTCTGTGCTAAGTCTTGTCAAAATCAGTTGACCTTTTCTGATGAAACCAGCAGAACTGTTGTTGACAACAGGCCGACAGCCACAGACCCGTTGTCCCATTATTGGAACTGTTGTTGACAACAGGCTGACAGTCACAGAACCGTTGTCCCGTTATTGGAACTGTTGTTGACAACAAGCCGACAGCCACATACCCGTTGTCCCGTTATTGGAACTGTTGTTGACAACAGGCCAACAACCACAGACCCGTTGTCCCATTATTGGAACTGTTGATGACAACAGGCCAACAACCACAGACCCGTTGTCCCATAATTGGAACTGTTGTTGACAACAGGCCGACAGCCACAGACCCGTTGTCCCGTTATTGGAACTGTTGTTGACAACAGGCTGACAGCCACAGACCCATTGTCCCATTATTGGAACTGTTGTTGACAACAGGCCGACAGCCACTGACCCGTTGTCCCTTTATTGGAATTGTTGTTGACAACAGGCCGACAGCCACGGACCCGTTGTCCCGTTATTGAAACTGTTGTTGACAACAGGCTGACAGTCACAGAACCGTTGTCCCGTTATGTTATTGGAACTGTTGTTGACAACAGGCCGACAGTCACGGACCCGTTGTCCCGTTATTGGAACTGTTGTTGACAACAGGCTGACAGTCACAGAACCGTTGTCCCATTATTGGAACTGTTGTTGACAACAGGCCGACAGCCACTGACCCGTTGTCCCTTTATTGGAATTGTTGTTGACAACAGGCCGACAGCCACGGACCCGTTGTCCCGTTATTGAAACTGTTGTTGACAACAGGCTGACAGTCACAGAACCGTTGTCCCGTTATTGGAACTTTTGTTGACAACAGGCTGACAGTCACAGAACCGTTGTCCCGTTATTGGAACTGCTGTTGACAACAGGTTGACAGTCACAGAACCGTTGCCCCGTTATTGGAACTGTTGTTGACAACAGGCCGACAACCACACACCCGTTGTCTCCTTTTTGGAACTGTTGTTGACAAAAGTCCGAGAGCCAGACTCGTTGTCCCCCTTTTTTGGAACTGTTGCTAACAACAGGCCGACAGCCACGGACCCGTTGTCCCGTTATTGGAACTGTTGTTGACAACAGGCCGACAGTCACGGACCCGTTGTCCCGTTATTGGAACTGTTGTTGACAACAGGCCGACAGTCACGGACCCGTTGTCCCGTTATTGGAACTGTTGTTGACAACAGGCCGACAGTCACGGACCCGTTGTCCCGTTATTGGAACTGCTGTTGACAACAGGTCGACAGTCACGGACCCGTTGTCCCGTTATTGGAACTGTTGATGACAACAGACCGACAGCCACGGAACCGTTGTCCCGTTATTGGAACTGTTGTCGACAACAGACCGACAGCCACGGACCCGTTGTCCCGTTATTGGAACTGTTGTTGACAACATGCCGACAGCCACAGAACCGTTGTGCCGTTATTGGAACTGTTGTTAACAACAGACCGACAGCCACACACCCGTTGTCCCGTTATTGGAACTGTTGTTGACAACAGGCCGACAGTCACGAATCCGTTGTCCCGTTATTGGAACTGTTGTTGACAACAGGCCGACAGCCACGGACCCGTTGTCTCGTTATTGGAATTGTTGTTGACAACAGTCCGAGAGCCACACACCCGTTGTCTCTTTTTTGGAACTGTTGTTGACAACAGGCCGACAACCACACACCCGTTGTCTCCTTTATGGAACTGTTGTTGACAAAAGTCCGAGAGCCAGACTCGTTGTCCCCTTTTTTTGGAACTATGGTTGACAACAGGCCGACAGCCACGGACCCGTTATTGGAACTGTTGCTAACAACAGGCCGACAGCCACGGACCCGTTGTCCCGTTATTGGAACTGTTGTTGACAACAGGCCGACAGTCACGGACCCGTTTTCGCCTTTTTTGGAACTGTTGTTGACAACAGGCCAACAGCCACGGACCCGTTGTCCCTTTATTGGAACTGTTGTTAACAACAGGCCGACAGTCACGGACCCGTTGTCCCGTTATTGGAACTGTTGTTGACAACAGGCCGACAGTCACGGACCCGTTGTCCCGTTATTGGAACTGTTGTTGACAACAGACCGACAGCCACGGACCCGTTGTCCCGTTATTGGAACTGTTGTTGACAACATGCCGACAGCCACAGAACCGTTGTGCCGTTATTGGAACTGTTGTTAACAACAGACCGACAGCCACACACCCGTTGTCCCGTTATTGGAACTGTTGTTGACAACAGGCCGACAGTCACGGATCCGTTGTCCCGTTATTGGAACTGTTGTTGACAACAGGCCGACAGCCACGGACCCGTTGTCTCGTTATTGGAATTGTTGTTGACAACAGTCCGAGAGCCACACAACCGTTGTCTCTTTTTTGGAACTGTTGTTGACAACAGGCCGACAACCACACACCCGTTGTCTCCTTTTTGGAACTGTTGTTGACAAAAGTCCGAGAGCCAGACTCGTTGTCCCCTTTTTTTGGAACTGTTGTTGACAACAGGCCGACAGCCACGGACCCGTTATTGGAACTGTTGGTAACAACAGGCCGACACCACGGACCCGTTTTCGCCTTTTTTGGAACTGTTGTTGACAACAGGCCGACAGTCACGGACCCGTTGTCCCGTTATTGGAACTGTTGTTGACAATAGGCCGACAGTCACGGACCCGTTGTCCCGTTATTGGAACTGTTGTTGACTACAGGCCGACAGTCACGGACCCGTTGTCCCGTTATTGGAACTGTTGTTAACAACAGGCCGACAGTCACGTACCCGTTGTCCCGTTATTGGAACTGTTGTTGACAACAGGCCGACAGTCACGGACCCGTTGTCCCGTTATTGGAACTGTTGTTGACAACAGGCCGACAGCCACGGACCCGTTGTCCCGTTATTGGAATTGTTGTTGACAACATGCCGACAGCCACAGAACCGTTGTGCCGTTATTGGAACTGTTGTTAACAACAGACCGACAGCCACACACCCGTTGTCCCGTTATTGGAACTGTTGTTGACAACAGGCCGACAGTCACGAATCCGTTGTCCCGTTATTGGAACTGTTGTTGACAACAGGCCGACAGCCACGGACCCGTTGTCTCGTTATTGGAATTGTTGTTGACAACAGTCCGAGAGCCACACACCCGTTGTCTCTTTTTTGGAACTGTTGTTGACAACAGGCCGACAACCACACACCCGTTGTCTCCTTTTTGGAACTGTTGTTGACAAAAGTCCGAGAGCCACACTCGTTGTCCCCTTTTTTTGGAACTATTGTTGACAACAGGCCGACAGCCACGGACCCGTTATTGGAACTGTTGCTAACAACAGGCCGACAGCCACGGACCCGTTGTCCCGTTATTGGAACTGTTGTTGACAACAGGCCGACATTCACGGACCCGTTTTCGCCTTTTTTGGAACTGTTGTTGACAACAGGCCAACAGCCACGGACCCGTTGTCCCTTTATTGGAACTGTTGTTAACAACAGGCCGACAGTCACGGACCCGTTGTCCCGTTATTGGAACTGTTGTTGACAACAGGCCGACAGTCACGGCCCCGTTGTCCCGTTATTGGAACTGTTGTTGACAACAGACCGACAGCCACGGACCCGTTGTCCCGTTATTGGAACTGTTGTTGACAACATGCCGACAGCCACAGAACCGTTGTGCCGTTATTGGAACTGTTGTTAACAACAGACCGACAGCCACACACCCGTTGTCCCGTTATTGGAACTGTTGTTGACAACAGGCCGACAGTCACGGATCCGTTGTCCCGTTATTGGAACTGTGGTTGACAACAGGCCGACAGCCACGGACCCGTTGTCTCGTTATTGGAATTGTTGTTGACAACAGTCCGAGAGCCACACACCCGTTGTATCTTTTTTGGAACTGTTGTTGACAACAGGCCGACAACCATACACCCGTTGTCTCCTTTTTGGAACTGTTGTTGACAAAAGTCCGAGAGCCAGAATCGTTGTCCCCTTTTTTTGGAAATGTTGTTGACAACAGGCCGACAGCCACGGACCCGTTATTGGAACTGTTGCTAACAACAGGCCGACAGCCACGGACCCGTTTCCCGTTATTGGAACTGTTGTTGACAACAGGCCGACAGTCACGGACCCGTTTTCGCCTTTTTTGGGACTGTTGTTGACAACAGGCCAACAGCCACGGACCCGTTGTCCCGTTATTGGAACTGTTGTTAACAACAGGCCGACAGTCACGGACCCGTTGTCCCGTTATTGGAACTGTTGTTGACAACAGGCCGACAGTCACGGACCCGTTGTCCCGTTATTGGAACTGTTGTTGACAACAGACCGACAGCCACGGACCCGTTGTCCCGTTATTGGAACTGTTGTTGACAACATGCCGACAGCCACAGAACCGTTGTGCCGTTATTGGAACTGTTGTTAACAACAGACCGACAGCCACACACCCGTTGTCCCGTTATTGGAACTGTTGTTGACAACAGGCCGACAGTCACGGATCCGTTGTCCCGTTATTGGAACTATTGTTGACAACAGGCCGACAGCCACGGACCCGTTGTCTCGTTATTGGAATTGTTGTTGACAACAGTCCGAGAGCCACACACCCGTTGTCTCTTTTTTGGAACTGTTGTTGACAACAGGCCGACAACCACACACCCGTTGTCTCCTTTTTGGAACTGTTGTTGACAAAAGTCCGAGAGCAAGACTCGTTGTCCCCTTTTTTTGGAACTGTTGTTGACAACAGGCCGACAGCCACGGACCCGTTATTGGAACTGTTGCTAACAACAGGCCGACAGCCACGGACCCGTTTTCGCCTTTTTTGGAACTGTTGTTGACAACAGGCCGACAGTCACGGACCAGTTGTCCCGTTATTGGAACTGTTGTTGACAACAGGCCGACAGTCACGGACCCGTTGTCCCGTTATTGGAACTGTTGTTGACTACAGGCCGACAGTCACGGACCCGTTGTCCCGTTATTGGAACTGTTGTTGACAACAGGCCGACAGTCACGGACCCGTTGTCCTGTTATTGGAACTGTTGTTGACAACAGGCCAACAGCCACACACCCGTTGTCCCGTTATTGGAACTGTTGTTGACAACAGGCCGAAAGTCATTGACCCGTTGTCCCGTTATTGGAACTGTTTTTGACAACAGGCCGACAGTCACGGACCCGTTGTCCCGTTATTGGAACCGTTGTTGACAACAGGCCTACAGTCACGGACCCGTTGTCCCATTATTGGAACTGTTGTTGACAACAGGCTGACAGTCACAGAACCGTTGTCCCGTTATTGGAACTTGTTGAAAACAGGCCGACAGTCGCAGAACCGTTGTCCCGTTATTGGAACAGTTCTTGACAACAGGCCGACAGTCACGGACCCGTTTTCCCGTTATTGGAACTGTTGTTGACAACAGGCCGACAGTCACGGACCCGTTGTCCCGTTATTGGAACTGTTGTTGACAACAGGCCGACAGTCACGGACCCGTTGTCCCGTTATTGGAACTGTTGTTAACAACAGACCGACAGCCACGGACCCGTTGTCCCTTTATTGGAACTGTTGTTAACAACAGGCCGACAGTCACGGACCCGTTGTCCCGTTATTGGAACTGTTGTTGACAACAGGCCGACAGTCACGGACCCGTTGTCCCGTTATTGGAACTGTTGTTGACAACAGACCGACAGCCACGGACCCGTTGTCCCGTTATTGGAACTGTTGTTGACAACATGCCGACAGCCACAGAACCGTTGTGCCGTTATTGGAACTGTTGTTAACAACAGACCGACAGCCACACACCCGTTGTCCCGTTATTGGAACTGTTGTTGACAACAGGCCGACAGTCACGGATCCGTTGTCCCGTTATTGGAAATGTTGTTGACAACAGGCCAACAGCCACGGACCCGTTGTCTCGTTATTGGAATTGTTGTTGACAACAGTCCGAGAGCCACACAACCGTTGTCTCTTTTTTGGAACTGTTGTTGACAACAGGCCGACAACCACACACCCGTTGTCTCCTTTTTGGAACTGTTGTTGACAAAAGTCTGAGAGCCAGACTCGTTGTCCCCCTTTTTTGGAACTGTTGTTGACAACAGGCCGACAGCCACGGACCCGTTATTGGAACTGTTGCTAACAACAGGCCGACAGCCACGGACCCGTTGTCCCGTTATTGGAACTGTTGTTGACAACAGGCCGACAGTCACGGACCCGTTTTCGCCTTTTTTGGAACTGTTGTTGACAACAGGCCGACAGTCACGGACCCGTTGTCCCGTTATTGGAACTGTTGTTGACAATAGGCCGACAGTCACGGACCCGTTGTCCCGTTATTGGAACTGTTGTTGACTACAGGCCGACAGTCACGGACCCGTTGTCCCGTTATTGGAACTGTTGTTAACAACAGGCCGACAGTCACGGACCCGTTGTCCCGTTATTGGAACTGTTGTTGACAACAGGCCGACAGTCACGGACCCGTTGTCCCGTTATTGGAACTGTTGTTGACAACAGACCGACAGCCACGGACCCGTTGTCCCGTTATTGGAACTGTTGTTGACAACATGCCGACAGCCACAGAACCGTTGTGCCGTTATTGGAACTGTTGTTAACAACAGACCGACAGCCACACACCCGTTGTCCCGTTATTGGAACTGTTGTTGACAACAGGCCGACAGTCACGAATCCGTTGTCCCGTTATTGGAACTGTTGTTGACAACAGGCCGACAGCCACGGACCCGTTGTCTCGTTATTGGAATTGTTTTTGACAACAGTCCGAGAGCCACACACCCGTTGTCTCTTTTTTGGAACTGTTGTTGACAACAGGCCGACAACCACACACCCGTTGTCTCCTTTTTGGAACTGTTGTTGACAAAAGTCCGAGAGCCACACTCGTTGTCCCCGTTTTTTGGAACTATTGTTGACAACAGGCCGACAGCCACGGACCCGTTATTGGAACTGTTGCTAACAACAGGCCGACAGCCACGGACCCGTTGTCCCGTTATTGGAACTGTTGTTGACAACAGGCCGACATTCACGGACCCGTTTTCGCCTTTTTTGGAACTGTTGTTGACAACAGGCCAACAGCCACGGACCCGTTGTCCCTTTATTGGAACTGTTGTTAACAACAGGCCGACAGTCACGGACCCGTTTTCCTTTATTGGAACTGTTGTTGACAACAGGCCGACAGTCACGGACCCGATGTCCCGTTATTGGAACTGTTGTTGACAACAGACCGACAGCCACGGACCCGTTGTCCCGTTATTGGAACTGTTGTTGACAACATGCCGACAGCCACAGAACCGTTGTGCCGTTATTGGAACTGTTGTTAACAACAGACCGACAGCCACACACCCGTTGTCCCGTTATTGGAACTGTTGTTGACAACAGGCCGACAGTCACGGATCCGTTGTCCCGTTATTGGAACTGTTGTTGACAACAGGCCGACAGCCACGGACCCGTTGTCTCGTTATTGGAATTGTTGTTGACAACAGTCCGAGAGCCACACACCCGTTGTATCTTTTTTGGAACTGTTGTTGACAACAGGCCGACAACCACACACCCGTTGTCTCCTTTTTGGAACTGTTGTTGACAAAAGTCCGAGAGCCAGAATCGTTGTCCCCTTTTTTTGGAAATGTTGTTGACAACAGGCCGACAGCCACGGACCCGTTATTGGAACTGTTGCTAACAACAGGCCGACAGCCACGGACCCGTTTCCCGTTATTGGAACTGTTGTTGACAACAGGCCGACAGTCACGGACCCGTTTTCGCCTTTTTTGGGACTGTTGTTGACAACAGGCCAACAGCCACGGACCCGTTGTCCCGTTATTGGAACTGTTGTTAACAACAGGCCGACAGTCACGGACCCGTTGTCCCGTTATTGGAACTGTTGTTGACAACAGGCCGACAGTCGCGGACCCGTTGTCCCGTTATTGGAACTGTTGTTGACAACAGACCGACAGCCACGGACCCGTTGTCCCGTTATTGGAACTGTTGTTGACAACATGCCGACAGCCACAGAACCGTTGTGCCGTTATTGGAACTGTTGTTAACAACAGACCGACAGCCACACACCCGTTGTCCCGTTATTGGAACTGTTGTTGACAACAGGCCGACAGTCACGGATCCGTTGTCCCGTTATTGGAACTGTTGTTGACAACAGGCCGACAGCCACGGACCCGTTGTCTCGTTATTGGAATTGTTGTTGACAACAGTCCGAGAGCCACACACCCGTTGTCTCTTTTTTGGAACTGTTGTTGACAACAGGCCGACAACCACACACCCGTTGTCTCCTTTTTGGAACTGTTGTTGACAAAAGTCCGAGAGCAAGACTCGTTGTCCCCTTTTTTTGGAACTGTTGTTGACAACAGGCCGACAGCCACGGACCCGTTATTGGAACTGTTGCTAACAACAGGCCGACAGCCACGGACCCGTTTTCGCCTTTTTTGGAACTGTTGTTGACAACAGGCCGACAGTCACGGACCAGTTGTCCCGTTATTGGAACTGTTGTTGACAACAGGCCGACAGTCACGGACCCGTTGTCCCGTTATTGGAACTGTTGTTGACTACAGGCCGACAGTCACGGACCCGTTGTCCCGTTATTGGAACTGTTGTTGACAACAGGCCGACAGTCACGGACCCGTTGTCCTGTTATTGGAACTGTTGTTGACAACAGGCCAACAGCCACACACCCGTTGTCCCGTTATTGGAACTGTTGTTGACAACAGGCCGAAAGTCATTGACCCGTTGTCCCGTTATTGGAACTGTTTTTGACAACAGGCCGACAGTCACGGACCCGTTGTCCCGTTATTGGAACCGTTGTTGACAACAGGCCGACAGTCACGGACCCGTTGTCCCGTTATTGGAACTGTTGTTGACAACAGGCTGACAGTCACAGAACCGTTGTCCCGTTATTGGAACTTGTTGAAAACAGGCCGACAGTCGCAGAACCGTTGTCCCGTTATTGGAACAGTTCTTGACAACAGGCCGACAGTCACGGACCCGTTTTCCCGTTATTGGAACTGTTGTTGACAACAGGCCGACAGTCACGGACCCGTTGTCCCGTTATTGGAACTGTTGTTGACATCAGGCCGACAGTCACGGACCCGTTGTCCCGTTATTGGAACTGTTGTTAACAACAGACCGACAGCCACGGAACCGTTGTCCCTTTATTGGAACTGTTGTCGACAACAGGCCGACAGTCACGGACCCGTTTTCCCGTTATTGGAACTGTTGTTGACAACAGGTCGACAGTCACGGACCCGTTGTCCCGTAATTGGAACTGTTGTTGACAACAGGCCGACAGTCACGGACCCATTGTCCCGTTATTGGAACTGTTGTTGACAACAGGCCGACAGCCACGGACCCGTTGTCCCGTTATTGGAATTGTTGTTGACAACAGTCCGAGAGCCACACACCCGTTGTCTCTTTTTTGGAACTGTTGTTGACAACAAGCCGACAACCACACACCCGTTGTCTCCTTTTTGGAACTGTTGTTGACAAAAGTCTGAGAGCCAGACTCGTTGTCCCCCTTTTTTGGAACTGTTGTTCACAACAGGCCGACAGCCACGGACCCGTTATTGGAAATGTTGCTAACAACAGGCCGACAGCCACGGACCCGTTGTCCCGTTATTGGAACTGTTGTTGACAACAGGCCGACAGTCACGGACCCGTTGTCCCGTTATTGGAACTGTTGTTGACAACAGACCGACAGTCACGGACCCGTTGTCCCGTTATTGGAACTGTTGTTGACAACATGCCGACAGCCACAGAACCGTTGTGCCGTTATTGGAACTGTTGTTAACAACAGACCGACAGCCACACACCCGTTGTCCCGTTATTGGAAATGTTGTTGACAACAGGCCGACAGTCACGGATCCGTTGTCCCGTTATTGGAACTGTTGTTGACAACAGGCCGACAGCCACGGACCCGTTGTCTCGTTATTGGAATTGTTGTTGACAACAGTCCGAGAGCCACACACCCGTTGTCTCTTTTTTGGAACTGTTGTTGACAACAGGCCGACAACCACACACCCGTTGTCTCCTTTTTGGAACTGTTGTTGACAAAAGTCCGAGAGCCAGACTCGTTGTCCCCTTTTTTTGGAACTGTTGTTGACAACAGGCCGACAGTCACGGACCCGTTTTCGCCTTTTTTGGAACTGTTGTTGACAACAGGCCAACAGCCACGGACCCGTTGTCCCTTTATTGGAACTGTTGTTAACAACAGGCCGACAGTCACGGACCCGTTGTCCCGTTATTGGAACTGTTGTTGACAACAGGCCGACAGTCACGGACCCGTTGTCCCGTTATTGGAACTGTTGTTGACAACAGACCGACAGCCACGGATCCGTTGTCCCGTTATTGGAACTGTTGTTGACAACAGGCCGACAGTCACGGATCCGTTGTCCCGTTATTGGAACTGTTGTTGACAACAGACCGACAGCCACACACCCGTTGTCCCGTTATTGGAATTGTTGTTGACAACAGTCCGAGAGCCACACAACCGTTGTCTCTTTTTTGGAACTGTTGTTGACAACAGGCCGACAACCACACACCCGTTGTCTCCTTTTTGGAACTGTTGTTGACAAAAGTCTGAGAGCCAGACTCGTTGTCCCCCTTTTTTGGAACTGTTGTTGACAACAGGCCGACAGCCACGGACCCGTTATTGGAACTGTTGCTAACAACAGGCCGACAGCCACGGACCCGTTGTCCCGTTATTGGAACTGTTGTTGACAACAGGCCGACAGTCACGGACCCGTTTTCGCCTTTTTTGGAACTGTTGTTGACAACAGGCCGACAGTCACGGACCCGTTGTCCCGTTATTGGAACTGTTGTTGACAATAGGCCGACAGTCACGGACCCGTTGTCCCGTTATTGGAACTGTTGTTGACTACAGGCCGACAGTCACGCACCCGTTGTCCCGTTATTGGAACTGTTGTTAACAACAGGCCGACAGTCACGGACCCGTTGTCCCGTTATTGGAACTGTTGTTGACAACAGGCCGACAGTCACGGACCCGTTGTCCCGTTATTGGAACTGTTGTTGACAACAGACCGACAGCCACGGACCCGTTGTCCCGTTATTGGAACTGTTGTTGACAACATGCCGACAGCCACAGAACCGTTGTGCCGTTATTGGAACTGTTGTTAACAACAGACCGACAGCCACACACCCGTTGTCCCGTTATTGGAACTGTTGTTGACAACAGGCCGACAGTCACGAATCCGTTGTCCCGTTATTGGAACTGTTGTTGACAACAGGCCGACAGCCACGGACCCGTTGTCTCGTTATTGGAATTGTTGTTGACAACAGTCCGAGAGCGACACACCCGTTGTCTCTTTTTTGGAACTGTTGTTGACAACAGGCCGACAACCACACACCCGTTGTCTCCTTTTTGGAACTGTTGTTGACAAAAGTCCGAGAGCCACACTCGTTGTCCCCTTTTTTTGGAACTATTGTTGACAACAGGCCGACAGCCACGGACCCGTTATTGGAACTGTTGCTAACAACAGGCCGACAGCCACGGACCCGTTGTCCCGTTATTGGAACTGTTGTTGACAACAGGCCGACATTCACGGACCCGTTTTCGCCTTTTTTGGAACTGTTGTTGACAACAGGCCAACAGCCACGGACCCGTTGTCCCTTTATTGGAACTGTTGTTAACAACAGGCCGACAGTCACGGACCCGTTGTCCCGTTATTGGAACTGTTGTTGACAACAGGCCGACAGTCATTGACCCGTTGTCCCGTTATTGGAACTGTTGTTGACAACAGACCGACAGCCACGGACCCGTTGTCCCGTTATTGGAACTGTTGTTGACAACAGGCCGACAGCCACGGACCCGTTGTCCCGTTATTGGAACTGTTGTTAACAACAGACCGACAGCCACACACCCGTTGTCCCGTTATTGGAACTGTTGTTGACAACAGGCCGACAGTCACGGATCCGTTGTCCCGTTATTGGAACTGTGGTTGACAACAGGCCGACAGCCACGGACCCGTTGTCTCGTTATTGGAATTGTTGTTGACAACAGTCCGAGAGCCACACACCCGTTGTATCTTTTTTGGAACTGTTGTTGACAACAGGCCGACAACCACACACCCGTTGTCTCCTTTTTGGAACTGTTGTTGACAAAAGTCTGAGAGCCAGACTCGTTGTCCCGTTATTGGAACTGTTGTTGACAACAGGCCGACAGTCACGGACCCGTTGTCCCGTTATTGGAACTGTTGTTGACAACAGGCCGACAGTCACGGACCCGTTGTCCCGTTATTGGAACTGTTGTTGACAACAGGCCAACAGCCACGGACCCGTTGTCCCGTTATTGGAACTGTTGTTAACAACAGGCCGGCAGTCACGGACCCGTTGTCCCGTTATTGGAACTGTTGTTGACAACAGGCCGACAGTCACGGACCCGTTGTCCCGTTATTGGAACTGTTGTTGACAACAGACCGACAGCCACGGACCCGTTGTCCCGTTATTGGAACTGTTGTTGACAACATGCCGACAGCCACAGAACCGTTGTGCTGTTATTGGAACTGTTGTTAACAACAGACCGACAGCCACA
>CM034544.1:4152631-4165686 GCA_020002185.1 Paraescarpia echinospica | reverse complement strand
TTAGACATAGTTTTGTCCTCACAGAATGAATTAGTTGACAATGTCAAGATATGTGAGCCACTGGGGAGTAGCGATCACAACCAGATACACTTTACCATCAAAGTAAAATCAGAAAGGAATAGTAAAAAGCAGTATAAGAGAAATTTCCACAAAGGAAGGTATAAGGACATGAGGAAATATTTAGCAAAGATAGACTGGAATAACACACTAAAAAATAAGACGGCAACAGAATGCTGGAATATATTAAAGAGTGAAATTAAGTGCATAGTCGATAAATTTGTACCCTTCAAAAAACAAGGAAAACTGTCCAAAAAGAAACACTTATCGAAAGAAGCCATTAGAAAAATTAAGTATAAACAAAAGATGTGGAAGTCATATAGATGTACTGGAAACGATGAAGACTACAACAGTTATAAAGAAGCACTTAACCAAGCTACAGCTGAAATTAGAAATTCAAAGAGAAGCTATGAACAACAATTAGCTAGTAATATAAAACATGACAGCAATAGTTGTTATGCGTATGTTCGAAGCAAACAGAAAGTTCAAGATAAGGTCGGTCCTCTAGAAGATAGTGCTGGAAATATAATATCAGAGGGATTCTTAATGGCAGAAAACCTGAATGAGTACTTTAGTTCAGTGTTTACCAGAGAAGACACTAGTTCACTGCCAGTACCAGAGGCTAAGTTCAAGGGGGCAGAATCAGACTATTTAAGACAGTTAATTGTAACCCCAGAAATGGTAGCTAAGAAAATTAGGGCTATGAAGGATAATAAATCACCTGGAGTGGATGGTATTCCACCCAAACTACTATTGGAAATTGTAGAACAAATTAGCATACCGCTTGCAGCAGTTTTCAACTTGTCATTAGAAGAGGGAGTGGTTCCTTTAGAATGGAAAGAAGCAAACATTATACCGTTATTTAAAAAAGGTTCGAGAAACAAGTCAGAGAACTATAGACCAGTGAGTTTAACATCAGTGATTTGCAAATTATTAGAAAGACTAATTAAAGATCACATGGTGGATTTTCTTGTTAAACATAACTTGATAAACCCATCTCAACATGGGTTTTTAAAGCGAGGTCATGCTTAACAAATATGTTATGTTTTTTGGAAGACATCACTAAGTGGGTAGATGAGGGATCACCAGTAGATATCGTCTACTTAGATTTTCAAAAAGCTTTCGACAAAGTACCACATCAAAGATTACTGCTTAAACTAAAGGCCCATGGCATAGGAAATGGTATAATAAACTGGATAGAACAATGGCTGATTGACAGAAGACAACGTGTAGTAGTTGATGGGGTGGCTTCAAACTGGAAATCGGTGTTGAGTGGGGTACCACAGGGATCAGTATTAGGACCTATATTATTCTTAATATATATCAACGATTTGGATGATGAAATAACAAGCAAGGTGTTGAAATTTGGGGATGATACAAAAGTGTTTAGAAGGATTAAAAGTGATGGAGATAGACAGCATTTACAAGATGATCTTGACAGGTTGATCAAATGGTCTGAAAAGTGGCAAATGCTGTTCAATTTTGGGAAATGTAAATGCCTCCACACAGGACATAGGAACGAAGAGGTAGAATATACAATGGGGGTACTGTACTAAGTACTACTGTAAAAGAAAAGGACTTAGGGTTAACCATTAGTGCTGATATGAAGGTTTCAGAGCAGTGCGGAATTGCAGCTTCAAAGGGAAATCAAATCCTTGGATTAATTAGGCGAAACATAACGTATAAGGAAAAAGAGCTAATAATACCGCTGTACAAAACAATAGTTAGGCCTCATTTAGAATATTGTATTCAAGCGTGGAGGCCGTATCGCAGGAAGGACATAGATATGCTAGAAAGAGTGCAGAGGAGAGCAACTAAAATGATACCAAAACTGAGGGATCTTAGTTACGAAATACGCCTAAAAATGCGGTTTAACAACACTAGAGACCAGGAGGTTGAGAGGAGATCAGATAGAAGTGTTTAAAATATTGAAGGGTTATGAAAATATTGATAGAAATATTGTTTTCTCAGTTAAGAAAGATAGAAGGACTAGAGGGCATGAACTTACATTAGCAAAGGAGCAGTGTAGATTAGATATAAGAAAGTTCTCATTCTCACAAAGAACTGTAAATGAATGGAACAGATTATCTGCTGATTGTGTGGGTGCTAGTAGCGTGAATATGTTTAAAAATAAAATCGACACATACCTCAGACGGGCTGGATACACATAGATAAAAGGGTCGGACTCTCGATAAGCCAAAGGGCTTCCTTGTCCACCTGCCACCTAGAGTTAATTCTCTGGGTGGCAATCTTGTTAAATCTTGTTAAATCCTTTACAAACGGTGTGTACTTATACACCTTGAAATGGTGCGAAATTTTGTAAGCCAAACGTGTTTGTTTTGTTATACGGGGACACGTTTACCGTGTACCCTCGTATAGAGGGCCTGATAAAATTTATTTCACAATTATAATAAATAATGCATCGATGGGTTATTACTGATATTTTAATAATTTGTTTTTAATTGGTCAAAAACATCTGGAGAAATTTCTCGTAAATTCAATGAGATCCGGTTTCTCTAAAAATATAATGCAAATCCCTTACAAAACAACCACACTGTGGCACTGACACCGACGGTTATCGCCGTGGTCGCCTCTCTCACAGTTCGATAACATATTGTTATGTTCAACCCCGACTCACACACTCCACACAAACATGTAGTTGCCGACATTCAAACTTCCTGGTCCAAGGACAGAGCAGAGTCTACATAAAGAGTACTAGTGGTGGTATTTGGGGCAAGAAGCCAGCAGATCTAGAACTGGCGCAGCTAGTCTGTTACACGGTTCGTTGCATCAGGCGGGGTCTATTTTGATTGGAATACATCAGTGTCCACGCTGCAAGACGGCCGGTCTATAAGTGAAGTCAATGACTGTCATTATGATATCATTCAAGACCACTACAAGGAGGGGCTAGTTGGATAATGTCAGGTGACAACGTGTTCCTTGTCGTCGCCTCGTCGCCTCTCTCACAGGCCGATAACATCTTGTTATGTTCAACTCCGAGTCAGACACTGCACACAATTAAACGCGAAGTTGCCACTATTCAAACTTAATGGACCAAGGACAGAGCAGGGTTTACATAAACTGCACATAGTGGTGATATTCGGGGCAAGAAGCCAGTAGATCTACAACTGGCGCAACTAGATGTTACACCGTTCGTGGCATCAGAGGGAGTCTATTTGGAGTGGAATACGTCAGCGGCCATGTTGTATCTACTGTGGCGTTTTCTGGTTGCCCGGAAAAAACCCATAATCCCGCTCTGTTGTACGACCAATATTAGGCGGCGCGGCGGCGAAAAGCACCCCCCCCCCTCCGTCTTCGGATATCATAATTTCAGCCGAGACAGCGAAGAAAACATTGTTGCAATCGAATTGTACAATTTTAATACGAATAAATATATATTATTATTGAATGCAGGTCCACGCAGCAAACCCTTTTAGGGGTTAACATCGGGCCTTGTTCGTCATGTGACACATATAGCAGTGCATTTAAATTGCGAATACAAAGAGAAGTAACTGTTGAGGTTGTGAGAAATTCGTTGTATATCGAGCAGTTTTACAGCGGCTACGATTAGTTTTGGCAAACGGTAGAAGTGTAGCTAGTAGCGTGTGTTCGCTTTGTGCAGCTGGTAAGTCAACGTTGCCAACAGTGAACTGTATGTGAGCGTGTGTCGGACTTTGCGTAGAATATTGTTTACTCGCTGCTACGGCTGGGAGCGAAATTTCGCTACTCGCTCATAGTCTAGAGTAGCGAACTCTTTATGAGCCCGCCTTCGTGTCGGTAGCAGGGCGTTTGTTTGAGTGATTCTTTACATACACATTAACTCTGTACGCGGCATTCTCTCTCACACAGACGCGCCTGTCCCCCTATGAATATGTCTCCCTGTCAACCTGTCTCATTGTCCTATAATCAACATGTCCGCCTGTCGACCTGTCCGCTTTTGTTCCAACCGACGGACCGACGGACCGACGGACCGACCGACGGACCGACGGACCGACCGACGGACCGACGGACCGACCGACCGACCGACCGTCCGTCCGTCCGTCCGTCCGTCCGACCGACCGACCGACCGACCGACCGACCGACCGACCGACCGACCGACCGACCGACCGACAGATCGGCTTGGATTGTCCACTTGTTCACCTGTCTGCCTGTCCAGCTGCCTACTATCCACTTATCTACCTGCCCACCTGTTCTACAGTCCATCTGTCTACCTATCTTTCTGTCAGCCTATCCACCAATCTACTTGTCCGCCATTCCCGGTCCACCTGCCCGTCTGCCCATCTGTTCACCTGTCTACCTGTAGGCCTGTCCACCTCTCAACCTATCAGTCTGTCTATCGTCCCGTGTGTTCAACTATTTCATCCTGTCCATCTACCTACCTTACTACACATATAAAACGTCAACATATCTACATCTCTACACGACTACTTGTGTGATAGTTCACCTGCCCACCTGTTCAGCTCCCTGTCCATATGTCCGCCTGTATACCTGCCCGCGTTTTTACCAGTTCATAAAAATTCACAAGCATCTGATTGAAAACTTGTTACATCAAAAATTACCCAGTCTTCTAAAAAGCCAGAAAACACCTGTTGACATTAGCTGTCTGATTGCTTAGACGTGGTTGTATAGTGGTCAACTGTTTCATAGGCAACTTTCAGTAACGTGTACTTAAACCCGGCCGTGCGACAGGTGCTTATATACCATCATCGCCCCTCACGCTGTCAATGTACCTGGCCAATGCGTTTGAAGAATATTACTATCAACAGAGCCTGGCCGAAAGTGCAATGGTCAAATGGCGGTTACTATTCAGGGGGCTTATGTCAATTGCATTTTTTTCAATGACAGAGACACACAACGTTGCTGACATGTCAATACTCGTAATGTTAATAAGTCTACAGTACAGGAGCCGGTTTCATGAAGCGTACTTAAAGTTACGCAATTACTTAGCGTCACGTGTTTTGCGTAACTCCTACGTTTGCTCATATTAAAAAAATCGCGTAATTTACTAAGACAACCATTTTAGCGTTAAGAGACCGGCCCCTGGCCCGTTGTAAACACTGTGTAAGTAACTGCTTATACCTTGTAGCTATCTGATGCTCCAACTATTACAGACAAATGACCTTTGTGGTGTATGTTTCTTGTAAAGCAACACACATCCTCATTCTTTAACAAATGTTCAACAACAACCCCCACATGTATTGGTTAACTAACCCTATTTCGACATTAAGCACATTATGGTGCATTCGAGATAACTCAAACTTGTGCACTGTGTGTGCACTGCATAATGAATTTCTCATTAATTGTCGATGACAAATTAACTTATTTCCAATGCATAGATAGGTCTTTTTGAACTGCCAGAGCACTCAAGTATGGTGACATGTTTTGATAATGTATGCACAAGCAGACTTTAATCACAATCACCAAGCGTTTCGGGAAACATCACGAAACATTCTTTTAGCACACACGTTAAAGGAAATAACAACAAGGCATTAGCTAAAATCCGTTTTCCATGTGTACACAAAGATTAACATTGTATGTAACATTTGACAACATTAAAAAAATACAGAAAAATACGTTTGTAGACAAAATTCTATTTTAAACCCGTCTGTGTAGAGATTCCCGCAGAAAGTTGAAATTTAATGAGCTAGGCGATCACGTGGTATCGTGACGTCAATGCCGACTCGCGGCTTTGTTGACATATATGCATCGCCATTGTTGTTCTGTCCATTCTCTTGTAACATCATGGCTAGTGGGAGTTTCGCAGAGTTTCAAGTGAAATCATACGATTTTGAGCCACTAGCGGGAACGGTTACAGCGGATGATTCGTCTAATTCCGCTCTTTCCGAGCGTTTCAGCGACGGTAGCGAAGAAGATGATGCGGAGTCGGACAGTCACAATGTTCGCTCATGCAACACCGACTGGTAAGCTTCAACTTCATTATAATGACACATATGGTGTGAAAACTGTCGACAACAACAATTATATCGTTTTAGTACGACGTTATATTATAAAATGCGGTGTCAAAGCTGTACAGAGAGTTAGCTAGAGGTTGTAGCTAAGTAGGTCATCGGACGAAGTAATTGTAAACAGACTTGTCAAAGACAAACTTCACAAAGTTACGAACCGTCGAACGTCGTAAGCATGGTTGTCTGGTTTATGCGGATCGAGTTTAGGACGTTATAGCTACTTACGATATCATCCCTCTGGACAAAACCCACACTTTTTTAGTTGGACAGTTGTTCGCGAGATGACCATAATATCATGACATATATAATGACAGCTCTAGATTATCATTATGTCATTTATGTGGAACAATAATTTTATTACTCTGAGTCTGACACATAACAATATAGCTACTATATAATCAAAATAAACTAAAATAAACATTAAAACAACATGCAGAACAATTGAATAATTATGGTAATGGGTTATAGCCTGAAGGGTTATGTCCTAGACCTAGGGGTTTAGTGTAACCTTAGGGGTCTTATATGTGAGATGCTACCAGTGGGTATATATGTGCCCTACGACTATGTCCATAAAAATCATAAGGACATAGAATTTTTAATCACATTTTTGTGTGACATATTTATTACAAATCCATCAAGCAAGTTTCAGAACACAGTTTTACTGGGTTGAATCATTACAAATTCATCAAGCAAGTTTCATAACACAGTGTTACTGGGATGAATCATTCCAAATGTTGGTAACTGTGTATACCTGGTAACACAATGTGAATCACCACACAGTGCACAGACAATGGTTATAAGCCAAACAACACCCATGGGAATACTTCCCCTGCAGGCAGATGAGAATATGGCTTCAGCAAATACCCATTGATAAACAAGTTATCTAGTCCATTTTGTTGATCACTTTACCTATGACATGCTAATAAATAGCATAGCTTCACATCTACAGACCAATTATTATCTTTACAGGGCAACTTCCCATTGAGCCGAGAAACTGCTGCACTACGACATTGGTTTGGCCAGTGCAGTTTCGGCAACGTGCGAAAAGATGACGAAGTGAAGACTCTGCAACCAAGAAGTACCTCTCCCTGGAAGGGCAGCAATCTTTCCTGAAGGGAGTCTTGTTTGTAACACCCTCCTCTGTGTCGGTGTACTGGTCGACATGGTCATCGCTGTCACTGTTGCTGCTGTCACGACTAGTCGACTCATTGTCAGAGCAAACATACTCTGGATCTGCAGCAGATGTCACTTCCTCCCCGTTTTAGTCACTCGAGTCACTAATCGGACCAGTCAACAAACTGCACTGCACACTCGTTGACCTCACTGCTGATGTCACCTGCACAGCAACCTGCTCTGATGCACAGACTGCTTGCACTGTTCTCGTGCGAGTTGATGGCCTGATGTCAACCTGAAAGCATTTGCTGCTCCTTTTTGGAGTGGAAGCTGTGACTGACTCAGGTGTGGAATCCTCTGTATCACAGGAATCCGTACGAGAGCTGTCATATTCAGTTGCTGTACCTTCAGATGACCCATTCTTGGTCGACGGTGGACTATCTCGAGCTGCTGCCAGAATGTCAGCAAATAACTGAAATAACAAATGACCCTTATAGAATTTGCAAAAAAATAAATTGTTGTAGGTTTCTGACAAAAGCAAACAAAATCCTGTCTTTTACCATCTTGTCAGAAAGGAGTACATCCATTTGTCTAGTCATTTGCCCAGCTTCCAAGTGTGAACAGACTGCCTAGCTGTGAAAAATACAAATTAATAAATTAATTTCAAGTTGCAAGGTATGTATTGTTTATTCTATGATAAAAACATCATAAATAATTGATATCACGCTTACAGAATCTACACAGAGACATAGTTACTTTTGTTATGTTACACTTTTATGCAAACAATTACCTGGAAAATGTGACAATATATTACTTGTGAACATTTTATTTTTGGTTATAACTAATCATCTATTAAATATACAATAGATAGGTTTGCAACTTGCATTGCATTTATTGTTATTGTTTCACAACAAATGACCATTTTCACACTTGGTAGCTGGGCAACAACCCACATCCAAATGTGAACATATTTATTATTTGATAAATTTACTTGATTTTTTTAATAACATTAAGTTAAAAATCAAATAAATTCATTAATGACATTTTGTAACATCATTAGTAGAATCCTTATCCATTGATATAGTTACTATCATAACAATATGTGACTGCAGACATGAACAATCCTGCAATATTTAATTTTATAGTCACTATAGGAAGCCTGCTCCAGGAGTGGTGTAATAATAATAATACCTATTAGTAACAATAAGTTGAACAAAGCACAATATAATAACAGAAACAATGTAATAGTAACTGGCATATAATATATATACATGTTTATTAATATATGTCGCATCAAAATATAAATTTAATTATGCTTTCTGTATCCTATTGAACTAGTTTATCCAGGTTTTATGATTGCCAACATCCATCCCATGAATAATGTGGGAGCCGAATAATGGTCCTTGGTACATTTCTGAGCTTCTGTTTAAAAAAACATCATGACTTGTGCCAGTAATTAGCAATGCACCAAGCAGTAAGGTGTAATTACACTGATTGCAATCTATTAAATTGCAGTGACATTTCTTTTGTCTTCCATTCATTCATGTTATACAGACATAAAATGAAAAATATGTTCTATCCGTAAACGTTGTTAGTAGATAATACAAGATACAATAGTTATATTTTTGTTCTAAATATTTATCTCGGTACATACTGTAGTTCCAATTCAAAATGTAATGATAATACCTTCAAATGTAATAGTATATATTGCATGATGTACATTGTCTTCGATATTCAACTGTAATAAAATGGAAACTAGGCAATAGCAATATATGACACTGTAATGTAATTCACCATAGGCCTGTGCACTGGAGTTATGAAAATACAAATCAATAAATTACTATTGAAATATTAAAAATTCTATAGTAACAAATGTAACAGTACTTGTGTGTTACAATAGTGTGTGTTATGAAAGCTGCTCTCTACTGTAAGAATTCTATAGTAACAAATGTAACAGTACTTGTGTTCTATAGTAACAAATGTAACAGTACTTGTGTGTTACAATAGTGTGTGTTATGTAACAGTACTTGTGTGTTACAATAGTGTGTGTTATGAAAGCTGCATCTACTGTAAGAATTCTATAGTAACAAATGTAACAGTACTTGTGTGTTACAATAGTGTGTGTTATGAAAGCTGCATCTACTGTAAGAATTATATTTATTGAAAACATTACTTTTGAAAACTTAAACATAATATATTATTAACTCGATGAATACATACTGTAATCTACAGGGTGTTCAATGTGGTAACCATTCAATATTAATAATAATTAATCACATCTACCTGCAAGGTTTACCAATTGCAATGGTGATCAGGGTGATGTTAGGCATGGGTTAATTGCATGGGTTAATTATAGTAATAATAAGTATCCGACATGTCACATCCATGTTACCCAGTTCCTGCCATTTCCACCTAGCATGCTTTAATTACCAGTAGATCAGGTTCAGATAACTATTTTAACTGGAGGGAGAATGCAGTGGGCCAGCTGGAGGTGGCTGGTGTATTTGTTATTCATAGCAGGAAAGACCTACAAAGTGCAATGTCAACTGGTAATTAATTAGATTTGATCTTTGATCAGTTGACTAGGGCAAACACTACACTTAGTTCCTCAGTCAAGTGGAGGAGTCACAACAAAGGAGTCCAATTAGCTGGATTAGCAGACAGGTGCCAAACACTGTAATAAACTGTTTCTACAGAGAATACTGATGGGGGATAATTCTTCAGCAAGTCATTGATGACATAAGACTTTAGTGAGTCATGTGTCAGAGGAGGAGATTGCCAGCAACTGGTTCCAACTATGAGAGTGAGACAGACCACTTCCTAATTTTATAATTTTTGTTTTAAATATCTAACTTATGCATGGTACTTTATGTGTACATACATTTGATGTTGATCAAAATGCATGGCACTTTCATAAAGTCCAAGTATTGTCATTTAAAAAACAACAAATGTTATGTATGAAAAATAATAATTAATTTATGCAAATTCAACGTTAAATACATTTGAAAATATAATTATTCTTCCATCTGCAAATTCACATTGCAATGTTCTACATCCAAGTATTGCTTCTTACGGTTTAAAAAACTTATTATAACAGACTAACCTGACTCGGCAACGAGTATAATTAAAATAATTATTTCTTATTTGCATGTAAAAGTAAATAGATTAATTAAATGCATAACTAACAAATTAGCATCAATTAATTTGCTGACGTTTTTGTTTTATTGCCTTACATTCCTGTAACCATGATAATGATAAAAACAGTCACCTGAATCGATTTGATTACACTATCAAATTTTCCACAAAACTGAGTATATGTAGATTTATTATAGTAGTATCGTGCATAACTACAACATTTAGAATATAAGATACTTAGGAAGAGTTCCGTGATATGATTGGAACCAATGGGATACAATGACAATAAGTTGAATAACTTATTTTGACACTTGACACACACGAGACCGTCCAGTCCAGGCATTATACTAGACCTACAGAATAATAATAGTAGATATAACATGTAAGAATTACCTTGATTCGTTGCCGCTTTCGGTAAGCAGACCTCGTAAATTCACCACTCGTCGAAGGAACCTGGTACCCCAAAGAAGCCATGGGTGTAGTTGCTGAGCCGGCTGTAGTGACAGCGGCAGCGGAGCCTGCAGCGGCGACTGCGGCACTGGAACAACGCTTGCGAGACCCGCTTGCCTTCGACTCGGGCAAAGCGGCCGTCGATCCTGCCCGTGCCGACGCCTGTCTTCTGCGGATTGACGGCATCAATGCAGCTTCTACTGCCGGGAATATTGTTGGGACTGCATCGCTTTTCAACGATATTCGAGCACCAGGATATCCAAGGGTTGCCAACATCTCCGGATCGCGATCAAAACAGCTTTTCTCAAAATGAGCGGAGCAAAGCCGGCTGTGTTTCTTCAATAAAACTGGATCCGTAGGGAACCGAAAAAAATGGTGTGTTGCTGTATGTTTAGAAGAGTTTGCATTACAACCGAATGCCGCACAATGAACCATGATGATATTCGCATTACACAGCCACCTCTGCTGTCATATTGCTGAGAATGAATGTAAACAAGCGGTCGCTGTATCGGCAGAGTCAACTCTGACGTCACATCTCGGCATCCCGAAAAGCGCGCCAAAAATATGCATATTCGAAAATGTCCGGATGTACAGCATAAAATGTGGATTTTTTAATTCTTCGATTTTTGGGGATTTTTTTGGCTTGGTGGACATGGAAATATATAGCAGGATCTAATTTAATATGAATTCAAGCAATATATGTTTTTATTCCCTTTAAGACTATTGTGACGACTGTCACATAGTGTATGTCACACTCTCTAATTGCCTGTTCAATCACAATGTGGTACCAAACAACGGTCAATGCTGTGGTTTTCTTGGAACTGTTGGCGGCTCAACTAGCCGAGTGGTCCAGTTAACACTGCCTTCCGCTATAAAGCACTTGTGTCGATTTCAGTGCAGTTTGGGAGAAGTAAATTGGCGGAGTACTTTTCCCACAATGAACTCCCTCTGTACAGGTCGAATAATTAGTTATCGTTGAAATATCGATACTGTTACCATTATTCCAATGTCAGTGCAATGAATGATTTGCTTCATTCCACACGATGAACGAACCACCCAGGACAGTATTTCCATAACATGGATTGATGAAAAGGTTTCAAAAATTAAAAGTCAGTTTCAGCTAAATACTTGAAATTATTGCCCTAATTATTAAAAACCTAGACGAGTTCATTTTTAAGCATTCGCGTAAATAAATTAAAACCTGCTTGAGCCATGCACTTTGTATGCACAGTTTTTAAACACCTTGAGCACTTGTAGGCTTCAAAGTGTTTAAAAGTGAACACCTAAGCGTTTATAAACATAAACAGGTGACATTCCTATATCAATGTCCGATGTTGAAAATTAAACGCTTAAGCATGTTTAAACGTTTTGTCAACAGGGTGTATAGTTTGGTGTTTATAACATAAACATCTGTTTTATACTGTGTTCTGTGTAATCGCTGTAGCCTTTCGCGTGATTTACTTGATCCTGCACGAACGTTGCGTATCACAATAACTTGAACTAGTGCAACATTTTGTATGTCAAAGTTGTTTGTTATTTTTATACGGGATACCACGCTAAATGTAGCGTCTAGTCTAGAGGGCCTAATGACATTTATTACACAATTGTAATAAATAATGCACGTGTTATTGTTGATATTTGAATAAATTTGTTCGAATTCTCCACAAACATCACGAGTAATGTACTGTCAATTCAGTGAGATCCGGTCTTTCTAAAAAATATAGCGCACACTCCTTAAGAAACACCGACATCGTGGCTGTGATACCGACGTTTACGCCGTTGTCGGCTCTCTCACAGTTCGATAACATTTTGTTATGTTCAACCGCGAATCAGGCTTTGCACACAAACGTGGAGTTGCCGTCATTCAAACTTACTGGACCAAGAACAGAACATGAATAACACAACGGGTGGTATTTGGGGCAACAATAATTTGGGGCAGCAGATCTAGAACTGGTACAGCGTGTTATACGGTTCGTTGCATCAGACGGGGTCTATATTGAGTGGAGTACGTCAGTGTCCACGCTGAAACTGCGTGATTGTCGGTCGACGAGCAGCATCACGTGGCGTCCAATCACTGAAGGTCATTGGATGACAACACCTTTTAGGGGCTTACATCGGTTAGTGCGCGCATTCTGTTCACCCCAACGAAAAAGACACAGTCGTGTTTTATTGACATCAACGTCGAGAATCCTGCTCAAACTGTAAGTACGCACGTTTATCTAAACACAACTTGTCGCGGATTATTAGGGACGTAATGCCGGAGTCAACGTAATTATGTGAACAAAGTTCATGTAAGGAGTTAAGCAAAGGTGTACTAGATGTGTTTGTATCCAA
>CM034544.1:4087631-4147631 GCA_020002185.1 Paraescarpia echinospica | reverse complement strand
ATCCGCCGGCGACTGAATCCACTGACACTGATTGGTATAGTTTCATAATCACTTGTTCTCTTTAAATTCCACTTGTTGTGCGAATAGCGTGTTAGTATGTGATTACCATGTCGCTGCTGCTTTCTATGCCTTCGGCTCATCTTCAGAATGTGTGTGTTTGTATACAAGGACTGATGGTAAGTTTTGTAACATGGCCCTTCTTCGTGCAAGAACCAAAGTACGTCAGGTTCTAATTACTCAACGTTTTCTCGTCTGTTTCAGAGACTACACGGGAAAGAGTAAAAGCACTTGAAGATGCCGTAAAGCCAAGTATGTGGTGTTTTCGTTCTGCTTACATGATCCATTCCATAGCGCACTTCAAGCCTTCTATTTACGAATCGTCAGCTTGTCTTTATCCCTCAAGTTGTTACTTAATGTCATAATTAAAATTCGGACATATTATTCTACCTTTAGGATTTAGACACGTATTGATGATTGTGCACGGAATATGTTTTGTGGACGTTACCGCATTCAACGGATATGCTCTCTATATAAATAGTTCGCACGGTTGTCGAGGCTTAATGTCATAATATATGTGAGATGTACACAGTAGTATGCTGAATCCGATACATAATGTTAATACACGTTCTTGATTTCTAGTCGTGGAACTATAGTAAAATAATGTGTGCCGTTGAAACAGTCTACGAATGAAAGATTTGCAGAAGTCATCAGTGGCTTAATCATGTCTTGTTATATGGGAACATTATGATTCAGGTATAAACTGTTTGTTATTCAATGGAGGCACAAAAAAACAGTTCATTTTTATAACCCTCACATCTTTTATTGTCCAGCGGAAGAGGAAAGCAACGAGGATTCGAAGCACCGGAAGTTGCGCGTCATCTCCCTTCTACGGCAATTCCAGGACCCGGCTTTGTGGGGCACCGTGTCTCAACATATCCTCACGAACGGGGAATTAAATCTCAGTGGCGTCACCCTCGATGTACAGCAAGTACAGGATGTGACGTATCTGTTGGCTTGGTGTGCAGGAAGTGCTATCTCCGTCCTGAAGTGAGTTCCTCAGGGGTTACAAATTATGAATTGCGTGATTTTTATTGTGTGTTTGTTCATTCCAAACGACGGACGCATTTGCCAATACACAACAAACATCCAACTCGCAATGTATGCATGTGATTTCCCTGGATGCCAATATGTTTCTGAATTCAGACACCCAATTTAGGAATGCGATTAGAGGTTCTCTAGATGCATGCACTATTTTTATGTCTGAAATTGTAATGGCAACATTCGTTAGTAACTGTTCTTATTTATCATACCCATGATTATTGTTACAGTAAATTAACAGGCACAATATGAAATATTAATTAACTTGTCACGTTGATATTGTTTGACACATCATGTTTACAAAAAAATATACATTTGACACGATTCCCTTAAAGTCTTAAATACTTAATTAATGTGACCTCTCCATCACGTGTGCACTCCTCGTGCGAATCTTATTATAAATACGATTTCCCAGATAATAATTTACGACATAGATACTATAGGCTATACCTACTGTTACCGGTACCTAATTTAATTTTTGGCCGGACACCCAAATTATGCTAGCATTCACTGTTAAATGTGGCACGTTATTCAACACACAATCTTAAATGTATGAATACTAAATAAATGTTTATGCTTATTTTTTTGATGCACTGCTTTACGATGATGTGTACGTTGCAGGTACGATAATGTACGTTGCAGGTACGATAATGTACGTTGCCAGTGCACCCAACATACTGTAATGTATAATTTCCTACCATATTTGAAAACGATAACCAGTCAACAAAGGCATATTGTTGTATCGTCTATAATCACTTATATCTATATTCACTTACACGGCCTTAATAAACAAACAATTAGAACATGTTGTATAAACGTGTCGCGTGTTTGTATAGATGTAACGTTGTTTGTTTAATTTGCAGCCTGGACAACTGTCATCTCCCCACTGGCACCGGCGATGAAGTGGCCGACCTGTTGGTTGCTGCAGGTCATTTGTCGCAGCTCACAAGGCTGAGGTATGAGTTGTCATCAGGGACATGTGCGGTTTGTATTTAATGTGTTTATCATTAATCTACATCTTAGTAAATGTAATTTTTTTTATGCAGATATAATTAAGCATTTTGCTTTCAACGTGAATTATGTGGTCACAAACTACGCTTACTCACGTCAATAACTTTATAAATAAAATACAACATATAAATGCCAAAAAGTATTTATTTTTAAATTAGGTGTATTTAATAAATATGCAAAGATCATTCACGGAAAGTTTACGCAATTCTACATTGTGTTTGTTTCGACGACTTCTTGAAACTTTACATTATTTTCGAAATCAACTTTTCGTGCAACGTCGAGTCTACGTTTTATAAACAAAGCAACAAACACATCAACAAGACGCGTCGTCTTTTGACATTTCACGGATTAGTCCTTCACAAAGTCGCTTTGTTCATGGCTGCGTGTCGGGATGTGTTTAACTTTAACGTGTCGTATTGAGTGAACTGTTGATCTGATATCGCAGTCATTTAGATGTGACGTTTGTTTAGACTCTACAGCAACGACCTGCACGGCCGACCGATGTCCGTCGTCGCCGCCAACATCGGCCACTGCTACTGGCCAAATTTGAAGTTACTGGCGTATGTTATAGTCCATTTGACAGTCATATGTATCCAATAGCCAACCTAGAAATGTTCTATCCTATGAACTTTTTTCGTTGATTTGTACTCATGTGGGGTACTAGAACAAATTCAGCTTGGTTGCCCAAACAGCAACTTCGGGCAACTCTGGTAATTTGCATAAATCCAAGATGGCGACTTGTCGATATCTTGAAAAATTAACTTTAATACACATGTCCTAGAATTATGTATGATACCTCTTTTAAGGGGTGTTTGGGTGCGTAGAATTCATTCCTGATGTTTTTTTTCAGTTAAAGGTCAAGATCAGATGCTGCAGGTCAGGTGAAGGTCAAATTTGACCTCTCGGTGAACAATGAATGGAAACTTCTACTAAATTATATTTTAGTTTATTCGTGAACATAAATGGATAATCTTATAACATTTGACACATTTGTTCGTGAGATAAAAAACAGTAATCAGTCATATTTGAAACACGTAGTCACATCTGCTACACGTAGTGTATAGTGCAAAATCATTATGAAATTGGCATTCATATTTCTTTGTGAGGGAAATTCTTGCATTAAGAGTAATCATGTACGAAAGTCATTGTAGGGATGTTACAAAGATTGATATCCGTACCTATAGATAACAGACAGTTGTACACAATGCAAGGCTATAAGCGTAAGGTTTACGCTATCTTAATAACTGCAAATATCGCCTAATAATCTTCACCTTTTATTTACTCCCATTCATCATCCAGGTAATCAGGATCAGCAAGACCATCCTCAACATACTCATGGCCTTCACCCTACTCATCTACATCCTCATCCTCTACACTATCATCCTCAAAATCCTCCTCCTCAGAATTCTCTATATCGACACCCTCCTCGTCTCCAGCCTGAGCCTCTTTTCTCTGTCTTAGTGTACGGATTACAGCAGCCCTCTTCACCAGAGCAGTTGCAGTATGACGTGCTCGAAAGGTGTTCTTTATCGCAGCCATAAACCTCCGTGCTGCATTCCTTGCCCTGTGCTCTACTCACAATGAATCACGTCACCCAGGTGTGGTGGACCTAGGTCATCCTGAGCAATAACAGAGGAGGGGATGCCATGCCGGATCACCCACCCGAAGTGAGTGATATCGGCTGACTCATCAGGAGGGGCTTGTTGGTCTGCCGCTTTCCACAGCCGGACCTGCAGATGCACCCAAAAAACGGGCAGGAACAGGTTGGTGGGTGTTGGAGGCAAGGCCTTGACTTTGGGATTTTTCTTTTTCTTGCTGAAGAGTGTGAAGCAGGCAGTCTCCATGGATATCCCCGGTGGCTGACCATACAGAACGATGAAGAAGGTTTTCGCCGTCTCCATCAGATCCGCCTGCTTGCCGCCCACCTTCCCCAGCACATCATCCAAACCTGGGAAGTCCCCCGTGAGCAAGGTGTTTAGTGCGTTGATCTTGCCTTTGGCATACGGATATGAGGTGGCGTCGCACCCGCTGAGGGCGTGCATGCCAAGCACCTGCAGACACTGTGGCCCTAGGTCAGCGCAGATGGAACTGTCCCATCCCACCGCTCCATCTGCACCTTGCACTCCAGCTCCTCCCGATATACCCAGTAGACCAGTAGGACAAACACATCTGTGTCGTCGCTACGTACCCGGATCATGCTTTTGCCAAAGTTGGCAGCCTAAATGACATAGCAGATCATGATGATGGCCGCCTCATCATGACCAAACGCTCCATCGTCACGTTCTCTCCTATTCAGTTAAGGTAGACAACACGCTCTCCAGGCTCTGTTTGTTGTTCTTGCTCTTCAGGATTGCATCTCGTTTGGGCAGAGGACTGGTGATGGAGCGCTCATAGTATTCTCTCGTGATCATTGGCAGATACATCTCGGTACTTGTTGAAGACAATGATTTTCTCAGTATCATCTGGATAGTGACTCAGCCGACCCTGGGTGTATGCAATCAGATCTGAGAGACTGCCGCCATGTGGCCAAACGGCACGGTAGAACAGCTGCTAAACATCCACGATGACAATTTCCGCAGCAGTTGGCGAGATCTCGAACACACCCATCCGCTCTTGACCAACCCCGATTTGTTGGCTTTGCGGAAACAACCATGCTCGTCGATGAGCAATGGAGGCATTGCACACAGCTAGTAGTTGAACAGAGGCCCAAACTCAATCTGTCGTCGCTGACCAATCATCAAGAACCGGATAAAAATGTTCTCAAGATCGATGACTGACCTGCCCTTGTTGCCCTTGTCCTGCTTCATTAGAACATCCATCGCCTTGATGGGACTACTGATAGGGTCGTAGAACCCACTGGGGAGACTGGCGATGTACTTGCTCTCATTCTTTTCTCCAAGCACAATCGAATCAGCCACATTCATTTCAGCGGAAGGACGTTGAGGATGGTCTTGCTGATCCTGATTACCTGGATGATGAGTGGGAGTAGATAAAAGGTGAAGATTATTGGGCGATATCTGCAGTTACTAAGATAGCGTAAACCTTATTTTATCTTTAGTAACGGATATCGATCTTTGTAATATCCCTACAATGATTACTTAATGCAAGAATCTCCCTCACAAATAAATATGAATGCCAATGTTCATAATAATATTTTCACTATACACTACGTGTAACAGATGTGACTACGTGTTTCAAATATTGTAAATTATCCATTTATGTGCATGAATAAAGTAAAATATAATTTAGTAGAAGTTTCCATTCATTATCCACCGAGACCTTCACCTGACCTTCAGCATCTGATATTGACCTTGAACTGAAAAAAATAACATCATAAATGGATTCTACGCACCCCAATACCCCTTAAAAGAGGTATTATAATAATTCTAGGTCAAGTGGTTCTAAAGTTAATTCTTCAACATATCGATACGTCGCCAACTTGGATTTATGCAAATTACCAGAGTTGCCCAAAGTTGCTGTTTGGGCAACCAAGCTGAATTTGTTCTAGGACCCCCATGTGAGTACAAATCAACAAAAACGTTCATAGGATAGAACATGTCTAGGTTCATGAAATGACAAATGGACTAATAGATTACATTGAACTGATAATGTCTGACGTCTGATTAACTACAACAAACTTGTTGTTAACTCACCATCTATAAACACATCTCGGAATATTGTCAAACGGATTCTAAAGATTGAGACTTGTCGCAAAAGTGGGTGTTGATAATGATAGCATATTGATCATGTGACTAGTTTGTTTACTTGCGGGTGTTACTGCTAGATACTAAATAAACGGTTGTGTTTGTCAACAGTCTGAGCCAGTGCAACCTTGATGACACAGACGTCGGCCGTCTGGTGACAACGCTGCGGTCAGCGACGTCGTTGAAGGTGTTATGGTGAGGAGAGTCATGAAGTCTACAGCACACGCACTAACACGTATCAACACTGGGTACACTACACACACGCACATACACACGCACTAACTTACACTCAAGTACGTACACACGCACTAATTAACCTGTATACACAAAACAAGTATACACCCGCGATATAACATAAGTTACGTAGACACACATACACACGTAATAACACACGCATGCACGCACGCAGTAACACACGCACGTGGTCTTTTAAAAATAGACTCACATAATCACACTAAGCAACACGTTCTTACACAAAATAGAAACACGTTTTAGCAATAATACTTCAACGTCACTTCCTGTGCTTTGTGTTCCTGTCATTTGTGTCACCACTGTACACTGTACAAATGTCACAATGTCAACGAACTGTTGTGGTGACAGGCTTGGCGCCAATTCCATCAATGACGACACCGCCAGACGCGTGACAGAAGCGGCCGTGACTTTACGAGCATTTTACATACTCGGGTAAAATGTTACGTTCTCTTTATAAACTTCCGTCTTTACCCTGACACCCTGTGCAGGTTTAATAGATACAAACAATCATTGTGCCACTGACCACTAAACAACTTAATTCATGATGCCTGCTGCCACAGTGATACTTGTCGTTATAGAATAAGTAATGTGTATGCATGTATTATTTATCTACAGTTTTTTTATCGAACGGTTTATGATTTTATGTACATATTGCAGTCATGTCTGTTCTCATCCATAGTTGATACAATAAAGCATTATTTATCTTATCTTAAATTCCCCCTTCGAGTTTCTGTCATCAAATGTCGCTTCATGCGAATGTGACACTTTGTTTCTTTTCACGTTCTACGTCTTTTAGTGGAAACGTCTTTAGAGAAAACTTGTCAAACTGTCGCCGCGTCAAACGTCACCAAATCTAGTTTAGGGAACGCGTCTGTTGTCACCAGTGTTTTGTCAACTGTGACGTCACAATTCAACATTTAATTTATTTTAATGTTCAGTTTAAAAATAAGTAAACTGTGTAAACACGTGAGTTTTCAGAAGGAACTTTCTCCGGCCACAACAACCGGCGACTGAGACGAACAAATAATTCCCTCTGTTGTACGGCTTCAACTGGGCCGGTGTAGGACGCTCAAAACACTACCCCGCTGAAAACACTACGGTAGTGTTTTGAGCGTACTCTCAAAACACTACCGTAGTGAAAATGAACCTTATGTCTACCTCCATAGCTATTACCATCGTCCACCCCCACAGTATTTATTGCCAAGATAACCTACCCTATGTAAAGCTTCGTATTGCTTGCCCGGATATCCCACAGCCTCCCACCAAGCGATACGTATTTTTTAGATGGCCCCAAACACATAAAAATTGAAAAAACGGGAAAATGTGTAGGGGTAGTGTTTTGAACTTAACAGTAATGTTTTGAGGGTACGCTCAAAACACAACCGTAGTGTTTTCGAGAAGTAGTGTTTTCAACTTACTACATCGATTGTGTACGTAGAACTGTTGGGGCCAATCACCCTTGCGTAATCACCCCAATGGTAACTCTGTCTGTTGCAGTTTGGCCAACAACTGCCTGAGCGAGGCGGGCGTTGAGATTTTGAGGGGCGCAGTTCGTCAAACATCCCAGGTGTGGTTGATGTGGTGAGTAGCAGCACATTTGATGACATTATTATTGCCGCTGTCATAATATTTTATCGTGTGACAATTTGCGTGAGTTGACACGAGTGGAGAGAGACAGACGACAGTTTGTTCAGAAGTCGTCGTGTCTTGTTGCAGTGTCGACTGGCAGCGTCCACAGGGCCAAGGCCTGGTGCACCCTGACCCCGTCGTGCGCCGTCAATGCCTGGTGGACCAGGTCCAGTCCGCCCTGACCCGCCTACAGGCACGCCCCCTGGCGGTCAGGGACCAGTGGTGGGGTGACGACGTGGCCTGGCTACAGCGGCAGCTCGACAGCCACTAAGACAGGCCACGTACGTGAGCCCGAGGCTGAGAGAGACAGACGATACTGACTGTCTCCACTGCCTCAGGTAAATATCATACGTTATACCTCCTGTGACAACTTCACCTGATGACATCATCACGCCCTCACACCACTGTCACTGGCGCAACCAGATTCACCCCCGGCAAGTGTAGACAACTATCTGACAACTATATTTCTGGTCCACCTTAATTTATTCCGGCCCTGGCCATTTGAAACAATGCAACGAGTTGACTCTGACTAATAGATACATTAATCGAGGGATCGTTTCAAAATCAAAGTGCAGGTGTTTGTTAGAAATAGGTCAGACACGGCAGGTGATTGAAGTAATTTTTAATTTGTCCAAATTGTGTAATTTCTTTTGTCCAAAGTATGGAATGGAAGTAAGTAAGAAATGTATGGAACTTTTTGGCAAGGCCCCTGTTTCCATGGTAATTCTAATTAATTACATCGTAAGGAGCCACTGTTGACTATGGTTTACAACGAGTAATAAACCAAATGGCCGCCACTTTGAGCCAATATTGTCAAATTTTTAAACAATGTAATTCTTTTTTGAGCACATATATAATTATAATTCATGCAAATCCATGTTCTGTATACATTCTTTTGTGAAAGCGTCAGAGCATTTTTCCGTACGTTTTGTTTATATTTTTTTAAATAATTTTTTGGTAAACTGTGAATAAAAAACAAACAATTACACTTCTATCTTTCAAACTATTGATGATTTAAAAAAGTCTCAGTCAAAATCATTTTGCAGAACACAGTCTGCTGAATTCAACACTGAAAACCTTATTTGTATAGCATAATTACTCGTTTCCAAATGCAGAAATTTTAGAAATAAAATGTTTTTCAGAAAATGGCCGTCAAAGATTGCAAATGGATTTGATTACTTGATAGCGACATGCTTGATCCATGACTAAAACTTACTTTTAGGTATGTAATTGTCATAGAACAAACGTTATTGATAGTATGCTTATAACGGTATCATAATCTTGGAAAAAATTATTTTGAGTATTTTTTGTCAAAAAACACCAATTCATATGACGTGTCTGGCCTTAAGGGATTTCGTAGTTCATGTCATGATGAATAGTGTTGACATTTGAAACAGTAGGTAAGAGTGGACAGACGAGATAGTCCCTCAAAATAGATCTTTTTATCACTAAAACATATACATTTGAAATCTCTGGAGGCTCATGTTCACAGATGTAAACATCTTAAGATATTCTACTTCTTTCACCTTATACTTGACAACTGAACTTTGTCTGTTGTAGTCTTCTCGTCGCTTGTCCTGTCTGTCAGCCGCTACTTGTAACAGACTAACAGAACAACCGATGGCAGCGATCGGCAACCTGCGGCCCGCGGGCCAAATACGGCCCACGGAGCTATTTCATGCGGCCCGCTGACTGAACGTGAGATTGTCCACAATGCAGCCCGTGAGATGACATCAGTAGATGCACCTTCTACGCTCGGAAGAACTGCATCGTCCCTCGAAAAAAACCTCTATGGCAAATAAATGTGCTGAGGTATGGGATTATATCGCGTTCACGGAGCAGAAGGGCACAAAGTATATAGATATGGATTTGTGATTTTGCATTTCACGTCGACACCACGGCACACCTCAGTCCGTGTAATGTTCAACTCTAGGGATGAGAACATCTCATCGGTGAACTTAACCAGTTCGTGTCCGCTTCCTACATTGCTACTGTGGAAGACAGCTGCAGAACGCCAATTACGTTCACTTCCAAACATTCCTGAAAAACAAACTGTCAAGTCCGGATACGTACTTAGCGTTCATTTAACTGGTGAGACGGGAGTTTGTAGAGTGCCTTACTGATCTTAGCACTCACTGTGATACGTACGTAGGGTTCATTGAACTGCTGAGACGGGAGTTTGTAGAGTGCCTTACTGATCTTAGCACTCACTGTGATACGTACGTAGCGTTCATTGAACTGCTGAGACGGGAGTTTGTAGAATGCCTTACTGATCTTAGCACTCACTGCAATACTTTGCTCGTATTAGCCAACCTATTCCATGTGCAACTCAACGATGCACTGGAAGCTGTGCAGACATAGTTCACTGAACTACGGTGTGGCTGTGGCACTCAAAGTTACCTCCAAGGAGTTGACGCTCGTCAAGTTCTGCCACAAGCATTTGTCAACGGAACAGTGTTATGTCTTACGCCATCTTTATTTGATACGTCCGCACAGCCCGGGAGCTGTCCTTATTCCAGAGCCATGGGGAGCATTCATAATGCTTTACAATACAAATACTCTACACCCCTCCCTTTCAAATGTTGTTCCCTTAAAACATGTTAATACCCTGGTTGCGCTACGCCACATATACGATATGACAACCGTCAACACAGTCCACGGATTCAGCGTCCATTAATTAGTCCTTGTTAACAATGCCATTTTAGTAGCCATTAACCATTAACGTCTATGTCCATAATTAAACTGGACACCGCCTTTTAAACGTCACAGACCCAGCTTCTCTGGAGGTTTTCTGGTTCTTGTGGACCTTCTCACGAGTCGTTCCTCTGCCATTGGTATCTGCGCTGGACTTGCCGGTCTCACGGGATAGTTCAATGCCATCGGTGTTTGCAATGAACTTGGCTGGTTGTCTTCTTCTACTTCTGTTGTTGGTCTAGTCGATTCGTCGACCACTGGTACCTCCACCGCACCCAGAGGTACCATGGCGACGTCAGAAGCCCAGATTTGGTCGCTGTGTCTCCGCCATACATAGCCGTCTTCCACGCGCACAGCGTACGATCTGGTACCCCTCTTCTCTTGGACGGTACCGGGTATCCCCTTTTGGTCGTTGCGATAGTTTCTTACCGCTACTCTGTCCCCAGCTTCAAATGCTCTGTGTTGCCCTCTCTTCTCCTCTACTGTCTTGGCCTGACGGTTCTCCACCGTCTTCCTCGTGTTTGGTCGTATGGCATCTAATCTTGTTCGCAGGGCTCGACCCATCAGTAACATCGCCGGAGATTCACATGTTGTTGCATGTGGTGCGTTTCTGTAGGCAAACAGAAATCTGGCCAGGTGTCGTTTCACAACACCCGAGTCACCTCTCGCTGATCGCATGGCTTGTTTAAATGTCTGAACAAAGCGTTCCACCTGCCCGTTGGTAACAGGGTGGTAGGGTGCAGAAAATGTGTGCATGATGTTGTTTGCTTTCATGTTTCATTGTTAATTGACTTCCGTTGTCACTGTTCAAGTGTTCTGGAAGACCGTACCTTGAAAACACATCTCGTAACAGTTCTACGGTTCTTTCTGATGATGCCGAGACTGTTGGTAGTACCTCAGGTCCCGTATTCTCGAACGACTTACGAATTTCTTAGCGCCATTTTTACATAAAAATGACGTCAAAAGAGCGTAAGTTACGATTTTTTCGCAAGTGCTACTCTCGAAACATTTACGATACGAACATTCGCAAATATGCCATTATTATATGGTGTATATTTCGTCGCAAAGTTACGCCAACGCAAGAGGTCGCGTAATTTTTTCGTAACTTCTGTGGTATTGCTTTCAGATGGAGATTTCTCAGTTATTTGTTGTTACAACGTCGCAAAAACACATTAGTAAATTGTGTGTGATTTAATGACACTAATGTGTGTTTGTCAATTTTTATTGACCGCTGAAATTGCATAAATACCGTCTTTGAAACCGGCGCCGCGCCTACACTACAAAATTCCGCAATAAAAAGTAAACAAGCGGGACCAGCCAACAAACGGGACCGATTAGTAATTCACCGCAGTAATTTATAAATTGATTGCGTGCTACACAGTTACAGTTTATGTAGGCACGTTTAACTACACCTGAAACCACAATTTCTATTTCAGAAGACCACTGTATTACAGCCATTAATTCGATGGCAAGAAAATATATATTAATGTAAAAAGGGCACTATTTCTTATATAAACATATTTCATTTATTATTTATCATGGCCATGGGACACAGATTTTGCCAAATGTATTTAATGTTTCATATGTGCATTATGTTAATGTTCCACCACATCTACATAACAAATTATAGGTAAGTAAGCCTGGCTGCCACTTTCAGATATATATGCTGCTTGAGAAATGCTATATTAAGTGCATCAATATTATGACAACCCGTGATAGATTGCATCATTTATTCAAGCATTGACAATACCATCCAAAACAAATATGTAACTATTATAATGGAAATGATAATTATGTATATAAATTATATATGTATATAAAACTATATATATAGATACTACGATGTTTGAATACACCTACTTTTGTGTCTACAAAATAACATAACACTTGTAAATATAATGTGAGAGTACACCTGTATTGTTGAAATAAGTTTGATCTTGAAACAGTGCATATACACTAAACCTCAGATATAACAATATATACACATGCCAACCTAGCAGTCATAGTTATGGAGAAATAAATTGTGTCTGTTTCTATTTTCTAGGTAGTCATAATTGGAAAATACTGTTGACTATGACAATTACGGGCTGATATAAAACATTATTGTAAATATTTGGCACATCCTATTTTCCAGGTGCCAATAATCCAATTTCTTTTCTCACCAAACCGACTTACCAACAGAAGACATAACATTCATCTTGACCTTGTAGTTGTTTTACAAAATGTAACAACTGAATCAGTATAAAGAAGATTGCTAACATACTGCTTTTACCAGTAGATCTTAGTATACCAGGTCATTGATTTTTATATAGTCTCCAAAGCGATTTATCTGCATCTTAGAAATCCTTTATACACTGTATAATTTATTTTGAAAAATAAATACCACTGTTAACAATTTATGCAAACAATGGCTATTAATTAAAAGTATTATAATAATTCCAGATGTCATAGGAAAACAAGAAACTTGTCGGTATAATGAGGTGTTCGTACACGAATTAGTATTTAAGGTATTTGATGTATAATTGATGTAATGTGAATTTATGGTGGTCTTCCTGGTGTTCATAGTATGTTCGGGTTTCAAGGTATCCTTGAGACATTGCAAAGAGAAGAAATGTGCCACATCCACGCAGAGCATTGAGAACATGATGTTAATACAATCAAATGTTGATGTCACTGCAGCACCAATACATGGAGCAGCACAGGCTACGCATAATTCGTAGATTGTTTAGCCACTTTAGATTTTGCAGCTACATTGTCAGTAGTATAGAGGGGCTGGAGGCGCCCGTGCACGACACCTTTGGTGACCTTTGGGCAAAACTTTACTAATAAAAAACGTTTTAATTACCCCTAAACGTTTTCGGGAACCTACTTATAAAAAAAAGATCAAAGGATTTTTTGACACTAAACGTTTTCGGGAACCTACTTATAAAAAACGTGATGGATTACCCCCTCTAAGTACATTTGAGCTGCCACCTAGCGGTGAGTGTAGAGATCGTTTTGTTTGTCCCCTAGCGATCAACGCCGTACCTAGCGCGTGCTGACCTAAGCACTATATGGCGCGGTTATATAACCGCGATAAAACCACTGCATAAACGTCGACGACCGATTAGCTCTCCTGGGAGAGTGTTCGACTAGGGATCGAAAGATTCCTGGTCCGAGTCCGTTCGTCGGCAATTTTTAGATTCGTTGCGGCGATTCATGTGAGGTGCCACCTAGCGGTGAGCACAGAGATCATTTTAGTTTGTTCCCTAGCGATCAACGCCGTACCTAGTGCGTGCTGACATAAGCAATAATGCGTTTATCGCGCGGCTATATAACCGCGATAAAACCACTGCATAAACGTTGGCGACGGTTTAGCTCTCCTAGGAGAGCATTCGACTAGGAATCGAAAGATTTCGGGTTCGAATCCAGTCGCCGCTTTTTAGATTCGCGGTCCGCCATCTAGCGGCGGCGGTATATAAGAGGTGGTGGTAGCGGGTTATCGGTAGTCGGTATGTCGTCGTCGCCGCCTATAAGGTTTGGCGGATCGCGCTCGTTCTTGTCGAATATGTATACGTGTCGATTGTCGATGTTCGGACGGGGGTTCCGATCCGTCGAGCACGCGTATCAGTATAGGAAAGCAATGTTCAACGAAGACGTGGAATGCGCCGAGCGTATCAAAAGAACGCGATCGCCTTATGTAGCGAAACGACGCGGTTACGAAATTCGAAAAAAGAGAACGGGAACCGAATGGCGCGCCGTTAGGGTGGCGTGTGTGAAGGCGTTGTTGAGGAGCAAGTTTGACGGGTCGAGCGAGTTGAAGGCCGCCCTGTTGCCCACCGTGGACGCCGAATTGGTGGAATGGGTACCGAGCAGGGAGGGTTTCTGGGGTGCCAGAATCGGGGGCGTTGCGGGGGAGAACATGCTCGGTAAACTGTTGATGGAGGTGCGCGCCACTTATAAAGACGCGTAAAAAGTGTTCGCTCAGTCGTGGAAAATGAGTGGACAGTCGTTGAAGCATCCTTTTACATGTATAGTAGCCGGTCCTAGGGGGTGCGGTAAGACGACGTTCGTCGACCGTCTGATACGGCACGACGCTATGATCGATCCGCCGCCCGAGAAAATCCTGTGGTGCTACGGGCAGTGGCAGACCGGCTACGCGTCTATGTCTTCGAAAATAGAGTTCGTAGACGGCCTGCCGGATCCGAAACGTTTAGACGGTAAAACGAGGACGCTTCTAGTGCTCGACGACCTCATGGAGGAGACTGATAGCCGGGTGACGGTACTATTTACTAAAAAAAGCCATCATTGTAATACGTCGGTCGTACAACTGCGGCAGAACATGTTTCCGAAAGGAAAAGAAAACCGTACAATCAGCCTGAACGCCCAATACATAGTGCTATTCAAGAGCCCCCGAGACGCCGGTCAAGTAGGTCACCTAGCGAAACAGCTGTACCCGGGAAAGGTCAACTACATGATAGAGGATATCAAAGACGCGACGTCGTCGGCGTACGGCTATCTCTTCGTGGATCTGAAACAAGAAACGGAAGAGGACATGTGCCTGCGTTCGTGCATATTTCCGGACGATCGTCTTCAGTACGTCTACGTACGGAAGGGTGGTGGTGGCGGCGGCGGCGGCGGCAGCCTATAAGAAGAGAGGGACGTGGCCACGTACGTTTATTAGTCGCTATGACGGGGCGCGCGGTGGTACCGAAGCGACGACCGAAGGTGGCGGGACCGACGAACCGAGTGAAGAGACACATTTTCGCCCTGCAGCTGTTGGAGAGGCATAGGCGGAACATCGATCTGCGAAAAGCCGTGATCGGCCACGCGGACGCCGGTCTCATTTGTAGTCTGTGCGATTGCGCGTACAACATTCTGAAAGGGAACCTGAAGTTGTCGCCGAAGCAGAAACGCGTGTTGGCAAAATACAGGAATCACCTGCGTAAACTCGCCGACAAACAAGTTCCGGTTAAGCAGAAGCGAGTCGTCTTGCAAAAGGGTGCGGGTGGTTTTCTGACGGCCTTGCTAGCGCCGTTAGCGAGCACCTTTCTCCTCCCGCTGCTCAGACAGGTGATCGGCAGCGGGTGATTGATGCAGTACGCGAAGAAGATGGCGTTGGTCGACCCGCGATTGGTGGAAAGCCTCCTGCCACGCATCGATCAGCCGCCGAGCACGCCCCGATCACGTGTGCTGAGTAGCCTGGACAGAGACATGAAGGACATTCTAGAACGATCGGATTTATCCGAACGCGATAAGGTGGCGTCGTACAATCAACTGCTGAGCCGGTACAACACGATAGAGGCGGCTCGAGCGGCGCAACCGGTACGCGTGTCGGTGGTCAACGGCGGCGAGACGCCTGCGGTGACGGCGGCGGCGGCGCCACCATCGTCGGAGGCCGTAGAGAGCGAAATCATAGCCAGCATGCCGAAAACGCTGAAAGTGAAGACGGGTCTGCTTATCGCGAAAATGAAAGCCGATCTGTTGTGTCGATGGAACGACCGCGGCGAATTCGTGTACGCCGGTGAAACGATCGCGGGGAGTAACACGGTCGATCTAGTGAACGATCTCATGCGAACGAGAACGAAGACGACAGCGCCCGTAGGATGGAAAGAGTTCGGGTTGCGCATGAAGGGTATGAACATCCCTATGGAATTCGTGGGCAACCCGCGCTATCGGACGTACATGGAGCGGCGGCAGAAGCGGCTACTAGAAGAGGCGGCGATGACACCGTCGGCTAGTTCATCAGCGACGCCGGAGTGGAGACGACGGGTGCGACGCGAGGCTAAACGTAGACAACTGTCCCCTTCGTTGGACGTCGCGGCGTGGGACACGTGGTGACGACGATGCCGTCACGACGAACGATAACGGCCATCGTCGTCAGCTTCACCATCGCGGTTATCGCTCTCTATACGTGTATAATAATCATCGTTCATTTGTGGTCGTCGTCGTCGTCGTTGCCATGGTGTCCGGGTGGAGTCGTCGTCGTCGGCCAAAACGAAAGCCTCGACAGCAACGAAACGACGACGACGACGACGAACTGAATAGCGTCTATTTCGATCCGAAACGGGTGGGAAGTTACGGCGGCGTCGACGCGTTGCACCGGGCGTCGCAGGACGCCTATACCCTACACAAACCGGTTAAACGACATTTCAAACGACGTCGCGTCACCGTGGGCGGTCGAAACCAGCAGTGGCAAGCCGATCTGGTCGACTTGACTAGGCTGAAAACGCACAACGACGGTATAACATTCCTATTGACGGTCATCGACGTGTTTTCGAAGTGGGCGTGGTGCGTTCCGTTGAAGAGTAAGTCCGGCCCGTCGCTCGTCGCGGCCTTCGAGCGCCTGCTGAGCGGCGAGACGCCGAACGCGCTGCAGACCGATAAGGGGACCGAGTTTCTGAACAGGCCCCTGCAAACGTTCCTAAAGAGTCGCGGCGTTGATCATTTCGTGACGCATAACGAGGAGACTAAAGCGAGCGTCGTGGAACGGTTTAATCGGGCTTTGAAGACGCGTATGTGGCGCTATTTTACGAAACACGAGACGCTGCGCTACGTAGAGGCGTTACCGGATTTCGTGCGATCGTACAACAACGCCTACCACCGAAGCATCGGTAGGACGCCGGCGAGTGTCGACGCGACGAATTCGGAGGCCGTATGGCAACGACTGTACGGCAACGTCGGCTGCGGCCAATGGCGAAAACCGAAACTGCGCGAGGGAGATCGCGTACGTATCAGCAAGACGAAGGGTCAATTCAAAAAAGGATACATGGCTAACTGGAGCGAGGAGCTCTTCACCGTCGTAGAGGCGCACCCGTCCGAGCCGCCCGTTTATCGCCTGAAGGACGACGCCGGGACGCCGATAGAGGGCGCCTTCTACGAACCAGAACTACAACGTGTAGTCGTTCCGAAGGACAAACTGTATCGCGTGGAGGCGGTTCTACAGCGTCGTCGTCGTCGTCGCGGCGGAGGTTCGGAGGCGCTCTAAAATGGAGCGGTTATCCGGCCTCCTTCAACAGCTGGATCGACGCCGAGTCGCTCGTGGACCTATAAAGACTACTAGCGCGGCGGCGGAGATGAGAATGACTCGTTGGATTCGCCACGCGGGGTGCTGGCGACTGCACGAGGCGGGGTTATGCAGCGGATTTTCGTTCTTCCCGTATAAAGGTCCCTGCTGTATCGACAGACCGCAGTGGCGCGACGATGATCGGCGACGAAACTACCTCAAGTGGCGATCATCGAACGAACTCCGGCGCCGAGCACGCGGACTCGGTCGACGAGCACGCGGACTCCATTGACGCTACCACCACAACCACCACCGAAACCGTTCCATGGCAAATCTGCAGCAACGAATGCCCTAAGGCCGAAATCGTATTCCTCTGTCAGGTCGTCGTCCTGTACTTCGTCATCGCCGTTAGTATATACAATCTGACGAGAGTTCAAGGCGACTCCAACCTGTGGACGGCGCTGTTGAGCAGCTGTCTCGGTTACCTGCTCCCGAGTCCGTCTATGAGTGTTGGCAATCGACGACGACGACACGATGGCGGTCTCGTCTGACTTTTACCTGACGCTACCGAGCAACGCGTCTATGAAGCGTCACCCCGAAAATACGTTGACGCACTACATCACGACGCTGCCGCGACGTTTCGACCTGTCGGGGGAGTGGGAATGCGGACTGGTGACGATACAGTATCCGCACACGTGGTACAACGTGAGAGAGAAGGACGCCTACTTCTTCCTGACTTGCGCGTCGGGCGATCCGGGTACTTACACGTACGTAGACGAAATCGGCGACACCATCCTGCTATACCGACAGGGCACGATTGCTCACGGTTTCTACAACAGCGCTTACACGTTGATGCACCAGATCAACGAGGCGCTACAGAAATTGAGCACCGATAAGGTCAAGGCGCGTTTAGATTTCAGCGACGTCTCTAACCGAATGACGCTGCATATGTCGCCGGGTGTCGAATTTATTATACCTCATACGAGCCCTCTGAAGGACGTGCTAGGTTTCCATAGCAACAATATCACGAGTGCCCCGATGAGTGGCGCCGCGCCGGCAGTCGTCATCGACATCATGCCCGTCGCGTACACGTACGCGTACGAAGGTCACAATACGGTGGATATGAAGGCGGGCGTCGACACCCTGTACGTGTACACGGATCTCGTGGAACCGCGCGTCGTCGGTGACGTGTACGCGCCGCTCCTTCGAAACATCGCCGTCTACGGTACGAACGGCAGCATTATTTCGGAAACGTTCGACCGCGTCCAATACGTGAAGCTGCTGCGTCATCAATTCGATCAGATCGACGTCGATATAAGAGACGATCTCGGTCAACCGATACCATTCGAGCAGGGAAAGCTAGTGACGACGCTTCACGTCAGACGCTGTAAATCGAAATTGTTTTAACGACGATGCCGACGAAGAACCCGTACGAAGACTGCTACGTTCGACAGGTCGACGGTCAGCTGCCGGTCTTCGTCGGTGGTCGGGGGCAACGAGGACACGGTCTGGGCAATCTCTTCGGGAGCTTGTTTCGAAGCGCCATGCCGCTTATCAAGAGAGGCGCGTTGGCGTTGGGAAAACGTGCACTCAACACCGGCGTGCGCGTGGCGCAGGACGTCGTCGCCGGTGGCAATCTGAAACAGTCGGTAAAACGACGCGCGAAGGAGGCCGGCGCCGATCTTCTCGACGGCCTATTGAATTCGCCGTCGCAGCCACCGCCGAAGAAGAGGAAAAAAACGCAGCGCCGCCGCGGCGCCGCCTCTATAAAGAGACCGCGCCTAGCGGCGACGAGCGTCAGTAGGCGGAAGAGACGGCGTCGAACGGACGACATATTCGACGTCTAACGATGATGGCGTTCGTGAATGGAACATCGTGCGAGGGCGTGAAGGCCGAACTGGACCTGTTCAGCGGGCCGGTGACGCAGACGAGCGTCGAGAGCTGTCAGTGGACCGTCTACCAACCGCTGACGGCTCTCGACGCCGGCGGCCCTATCGAGTTCCTCATCCCGGGCTCGGGCAACGACTATACGGACCTGGTGAGCCTTCAAGTGTACGTTCGCTTCAAAGTGGTTCAGGGGGACGGTACCAATCTGTCGGCCGTGGCCAACGTGGCCCCGGTCAACAATTTCCTGCATTCGATGTTCAGTCAAATCGACGTGTCGCTGAACGGCACCCTCGTGACGCCGTCGACCAATACGTACACGTACCGGGCCTACCTCGACGGTAGCGACGCGAAACGGTCGCATCTCACGGGGGCGTTGTGGTACAAAGACACCGCCGGACACATGGACGCGCTCGGGAACAACAACGACGGGTTCGAGGCGCGGCGCGTCCTGACGGCCGATAGTCACGAGTTGGAGATGATGGGACGCCTGCACGTCGACGCGTTTATGCTAAACCGGCACATGCCGAACGGCGTCGACACGAAAGTATGCATGGTACTCCCGAAGGACGCCTTCGCGCTCATGGGCGCGCAAGCCGTACCGGGGTGGCGCCTCGTGTTGCGGTCGATTTGCCTGCACGTGCGAAAAGTGAAGTTGAACCCGGACGTCCAGATGGGTCATATCAAAACGTGGACGTTGGGAACGGCTAAGTTTCCGATGCGCCGCGTCGACTGCAAGTCGTCCTCGATAACGGCGGGTACGCTGTCGCACACGCACGAGAACTTGTACATGGGTTCGATTCCGAAACGCCTATTCCTGATGATGATCGACAACGTCGCCCATAACGGAGACTACACTAGAAATCCGTTCGACGCGCGGCACAACGACATAAACTTCCTCACGCTCGTCGTCGACGGACGTCAGGTGCCGAGCAAGCCGCTGCAGCCGGACTTTCCGCGAAACCGGTACGTCTGAAGCTACATCAATCTCTTCGCGGCCACCGGAAAGGCGTACGAGTACGAGGGGAACGACGTATCGCGCACGGACTTTGGCGCCGGCTACACCATCTTCGGTTTCGACCTGACGCCCGACTGTTGCGACGGGGACCATTTCAACGTCATGCGTTAGGGGACCGTGGGCGCTGAAATGCACTTCGGGACGCCGCTACCCCGACCGGTGAACGTCTTCGTGTACGAGGAATTCGAGACGGTGCTGGAGATCGAGAAGAACCGGAACGTCGTGTACGACTGGTAATGGATACGTTCCAACTGATGCGTCGCCTGGAACGCGATACGTACGCTAAACGTATCGTCGTCGGCGTCGTGCCTAAAGACGCGCTACTTACCACCACCACCACCACCGTTTACCCGACGGCCTTCGTGTGCAACACCGACGACGGCGGCGAGCCGGGGGAGCACTGGGTGGCCGACGTGGACGCCGACCGGCGAGGCGAGTACCTCGATTCGTACGGTCTGCCGCCGCTGCTCGCCGACTTCCGCGCGTTGCTGCACCGCAACTGCGGCGACGAGTGGACGTACAACGAAAAGCGGCTGCAGAGCGTCATCTCTAACGTGTGCGGACAATATTGCGTCGCCTACCTCCTCCTCCGATGTCGCGGTATGCCGTTGACGACGTTCCAGAGCCTATTCGGCACCGATTGGGTGGCCAATGACTGTCTCGTATTCGATTGGCTAAAACCATTACATAATTAACAACGCTTTTCGCTTTTACGTGTATAGTAGTAGTAATAAAAAAACGATGATGATGTGCACAATTGTTTTTTATTATTACCCTACCTACATACATACATGCTAAGGTTTTATTTATGCTCAATGTTGTAGGCAATGTCCGTGTTCTTCTTGGCCTGGTCGTAGCTCATTCTGCTGTCAGTTGTGATGTTTTGGTGTTAGACATTGTAAGCGTCTTCAACCTTTGCTGGATGGTGTGACCTTCTGGTCATTTAAGAGCATTTTCCTTTACTGCTTCTTAAATACAGGAATTACTTGCTCTGTCGCTCGTATCGTTCCGTTTGTTTTATCTGTTATCTAGAGCGTTGCATATGTTCCTAACTTCGTAGGTGTACTATATTGACATTGATGCTAAAGAAACGTGGTCTGCTCATCTACCCAGAATTAGCAAAGTCTGCTGAGTTGAACGTGGGAAAGTTTAACATCAAAGGGTATGGCGGTTAACTCAGCTCGACTGGGCCATATTGCCAATAAAGTTTGTTTTGAAACTGTATGTTTTGTTTACTACTTGAACATGTTCCCGTGGTTGTACCTTCAAATTGCCACTGTTGTTACGGGCTTACTAAACACAATTCAGCGGGCAGATTCAATTTTAAGAACAGTACGTGCGTCTGTTTAATACTGTGTCTAGTCCAGCTATTTAAATGTTACTCGTTAGTAAATGTCTACTTTCGGCACGGGACTAGTCTCGGTCCATTACACTGGAATCTCTCAATAGGTGTTCTCAGGGGCGGTTCCAAAGAGGTAGTCGGGGGGGGGGGGGAGGCACGCGGTCGAACCAAATGGTGTACAACATGTGTCGGTGCCTTAACGTCACCTTAACGTCAACTGCTCAGCTGTCCCGGCTCGACTGGTGACATCGGAACAGACGGGGGAGGTGCAGTTGAACATTTTTCGCCGCCGCGTCGCCGTAACTTAAGCTTATTGTAACCTGAACGGGGCACATTTCAAACGGTCTAGGGGGCATCGTGATGTGGGTCCATTCAAAGAGGTCTACGGGCACGCCACATTCCAAAGGTCTAGGGGGCACGTGCCACCCAGGCCCCGCTGGATCCGCCTATGGTTTCAATTACTGCACTACAACACCCCTTAAGGTGGGCCCTACTATATTTGCCAGTTTTCCAGTGAAATCCCGGATTTTTAGTGTATCTCCCCGTCTCCCGGAATACAGGCAAATCTGCCGGATTTGGTAAGAATTTTTTTTAGTTGACAGGTATACCCTACCTATGTCTTGATGCGCTAAATCTATAAAAAAAAATGCATATTTAATAAATAACCACAACCCTATCATCACGGGAATGTGAAAACATTTTATTGAAAATTTGGCAGCTCCGTACAAAAATACAAAGATAAAGTAATATAGCACGTTGTTGTTGTACAGTATATTAGTGACCCTTATTGAACAAATCAAAACGTGCCACAGTGATATGCATTTTAAACAAGCTAGGTAGTCGCAACGCACACACAGCACTACTGGTTAATAGCACTGAAATCTAGCGTAACAGATTATTCGTCAAGAACACCCCATATTCAACTGGGTCTTGGTCATAATAAGCCAAGCCCTGTCCAGGTTTGAGCGATATCTACGTATATATGTAAGCATGAAAATGGCACAATTGTGTGAATTAAACAAACACACAAAAATACAATGATTTCACAATCAATATATAGGTTTCTGTTCCCAGATGTTGCCATACATAGTATCAGTGAAGATATTCTATCCTATCACAGAGGTTAATTGTTCACCAATAAGCACCTTAAAAGAAAGCATTCTGCATAAACAACAATACGAGAGCAAAACTGAGTTCAGGCCAAAATATTTCTAAATTGTATTTTTCATATTTTTGTTATCACATTTCTCCTCCATACAATTCAAAATTAATGAATACAACTGTGCACGCAAACAAAGCTTTGCGAACTTTGAAAGAAAAGTTCTAATTTTAACGACATTTTCATGCAATACTGCCATCTGGTCAACGTTCCCTGCCTCAACGTCAGGATTTTGAATCCCGACACATGGTTCAAATTATAAGGGACGTAACATTTCAGGTCTCTGAACGAAAAACCCATATAATCACAACACACATGTCAAGATCACAGCTTCCTTAAGAATTTCATTATGAATAAGTCGTGACCAAAACTCCATTAGCTGGACATAACTTGATTTCAGCCTGCATATAATATAATAACGGGATAATAAAAAAATTAAGAAAATACAAACAACAACACAGAAATTCAGTATATTTGAGATTATTACGGCAGTTTCTATGGCAATGGTGGATGCGGCAGGATTTATTAAGAAAAAAACATTTCAATTTTGAAGAAAAGAACGCTAGTGACAATAGCAGCATAATGTGAGTGCGTGTGCATGATTGTGTGTGCATGGCTGCATATATGACAGTATGTGTGTCTATGTATGCATAGCCAAATCGTGTGAGTGTGCGTGTGTGCGTGTGTGTGCGTGTGTGTGTATGTGTATGTGTCTGTATTGTGTAACCATAACAGATAGATGTCAATCAACTGAAACATATAACATCAACGTCAGATCTCTGACATAAATCGGCACAAATCAACATGCCATGTACTTGGCTATAACAGCTTTGGACAGATCATAAAAATAAGAAAACAAGTTATAATGAGAAAATAATAAGACCATACTCGACAGAATACTGTCACCTACATCTGTGTTGTCTCATGTCATGGCAATGTCATCGTGTATCAACAAAGCACTGACTCAACAGAATACATGACAGTAATTACACAACACACGATAGAAAACACAGACGGTATGAACAGTCAGAGTTGTACAAGGTTTTACACATATAATAACACCAATCCACCATTCACTGCAGGTTAATCATCAGACCGTAGCTCTCTACACGGGGTCAAGCAAACATCGTCATGGTTACTTGAGGTCAAAGTCACTGTTGAGTTCCATGTCATCTGACCAGTCTGACCCTATGTTGACCATGGGTGTCCAGTCTTGACCGGCCTGCTGTCTGCTTCGACGCAGCTGCACCTGTAACAGTTGACACATGAAGTGGCTAAGAACGTTCTTAACGCTAACATGATTGTCTTTGTAAATTACGCGATTTTTTTAATATGAGCGAACATAGGAGACACAAACACGTGACGCTAAGTAATTACATAACTTTAACTACGCTTCAAGAAATTGGCCCCTGAACCATAAAAGTCCAAAAGGTGTTTCCTAGTAAAGCTTAGAGCCTGAGACATGTGTCCATTTAATCATAATAACTCGAAGAAATGTTTTTAACTGCGTTTTGCTCTCAGATTACATAAGTTACATGGTTTCTTAATACAAAGTTAAGTTTTATTTAATACCCAAATAACTTATGCTTATGAAATGTGTTTATTATGGGCTGACTTCAAGCAGATATTGTTTGAAAAAACCCGGAGACATTTCTTTTAGAAAGGATGATATGTCTTGGTGGAAAGATTAACTTACACAATTTAATTATCCACACCACTGAGAAGATAGAGTAACAAATATAATTTCCTACTTCTTCAAGTAGTTTCTTTGTTAGCATGACCACTAGCCCTATGTGTATATTCGTATATAAATTATGTAATTAACATGGAAACTATAAAAAAAATTTCATTGTATTGAAGACATGCACAAGTGAAACATAGTTGAATCTCGCTTTACGGTCACCTCAGTAATGCAGCCATCTCGCAATTAAGGTCACCTTGGGACCACCCCAAAATTTTTTATAACTAAAGTTTAGAAAATTATGATTTACCAAACTCATTAATTTTAGCATCTATGTTTCAGGGTAGTTAATAACTTCATGTCTACACGAAAAATGCGGTCGGTGGACACAGCAGTGAAAGGTAGAGGGGAGAGGAGTCAGCAGTGAAAGATAGAGGGGAATGGAGACAGCTGGTGGAGACACCAGTGAAAGATAGAGGGGAGTGGAGACTGTTGGTGGAGACAGCAGTGAAAGATAGAGGGGAGTGGAGATAGTTGGTGGAGACAGCAGTGAAAGATAGAGGGGAGTGGAGGCAGTTTGTGGAGACAGCAGTGAAAAAATGAGGGGAGTGGAGATGGTTGGTGGAGACAGCAGTGAAAGATAGAGGGGAGTGGAGATAGTTGGTGGAGACAGCAGTGAAAGATAGAGGGGAGTAGAGACAGTTTTTGGAGACAGCAGTATAAGATAGAGGGGAGTGGAGACTGTTGGTGGAGACAGCAGTGAAAGGTAGAGGGGAGTGGAGACTGTTGGTGGAGACTGCAGTGAAAGACAGAGGGGAGTGGAGATGGTTGGTGGAGACAGCAGTGAAAGATAGAGGGGAGTGGAGGCAGTTGGTGGAGACAGCAGTGAAAAATAGAGGGGAGTGGAGATGGTTGGTGGAGACAGCAGTGAAAGATAGAGGGGAGTGGAGATAGTTGGTGGAGACAGCAGTGAAAGATAGAGGGGAGTAGAGACAGTTTTTGGAGACAGCAGTATAAGATAGATTAGAGTGGAGACTGTTGGTGGAGACTGCAGTGAAAGACAGAGGGGAGTGGAGATGGTTGGTGGAGATAGCAATGAAAGATAGAGGGAAGTGGAGGCGGTTGGTGGAGACAGCAATGAAAGATAGAGGGGAGTGGAGACGGTTGGTGGAGACAGCAATGAAAAGTAGAGGGGAGTGGAGATGGTTGGTGGAGACAGCAGTGAAAGGTAGAGGGGAGTGGAAATGGTTGGTGGAGACAGCAGTGAAAGATAGAGGGGAGTGTAGATGGTTGATGGAAACAGCAGTGAAAGATAGAGGGGAGTGGAAGCGGTTGGTGGAGACAGCAGTGAAAGATAGAGGGGAGTGGAGATGGTTGATGGAAACAGCAGTGAATGATAGAGGGGAGTGGAGATGGTTGGTGGAGACAGCAGTGAAAGGTAGAGCAGAGTGGAGACGGTTGGTGGAGACAGCAGTGAAAGATAGAGGGGAGTGGAGATGGTTGATAGAAACAGCAGTGAAAGATAGAGGGGAGTGGAGATGGTTGGTGGAGACAGCAGTGAATGGTAGAGGGGAGTGGAGACGGTTGGTGGAGACAGCAGTGAAAGATAGAGGGGAGTGGAGATGGTTGATGGAAACAGCAGTGAAAGATAGAGGGGAGTGGAGACGGTTGGTGGAGACAGCAGTGAAAGGTAGAGTGGAGTGGAGACGGTTGGTGGAGACAGCAGTGAAAGATAGAGGGGAGTGGAGACGGTTGATGGAAACAGCAGTGAAAGATAGAGGGGAGTGGAGATGGTTGGTGGAGACAGCAGTGAAAGGTAGAGGGGAGTGGAGACGGTTGGTGGAGACAGCAGTTAAAGATAGAGGGGAGTGGAGACGGTTGATGGAAACAGCAGTGAAAGATAGAGGGGAGTGGAGACGGTTGGTGGAGACAGCAGTGAAAGGTAGAGGGGAGTGGAGACGGTTGGTGGAGACAGCAGTGGAAGGTAGAGGGGAGTGGAGATGGTTGGTGGAGACAGCGGTGAAAGGTAGAGGGGAGTGGAGATGGTTGGTGGAGACAGCAGTGAAAGGTAGAGGGGAGTGGAGATGGTTGGTGGAGACAGCAGTGAAAGATAGAGGGGAGTGGAGATGGTTGGTGGAGACAGCAGTGAAAGATAGAGGGGAGTGGAGATGGTTGGTGGAAACAGCAGTGAAAGATAGAGGGGAGTGGAGATGGTTGATGGAAACAGCAGTAAAAGATAGAGGGGAGTGGAGACGGTTGGTGGAGACAGCAGTGAAAGGTAGAGGGGAGTGGAGACGGTTGGTGGAGACAGCAGTGGAAGGTAGAGGGGAGTGGAGATGGTTGGTGGAGACAGCAGTGAAAGGTAGAGGGGAGTGGAGATGGTTGGTGGAGACAGCAGTGAAAGGTAGAGGGGAGTGGAGATGGTTGGTGGAGACAGCAGTGAAAGATAGAGGGGAGTGGAGATGGTTGGTGGAGACAGCAGTGAAAGATAGAGGGGAGTGGAGATGGTTGGTGGAGACAACAGTGAAAGATAGAGGGGAGTGGAGACGGTTGGTGGGGACAGCAGTGAAAGATAGAGGTGAGTGGAGACGGTTGGTGGAGACAGCAGTGAAAGATAGAGGGGAGTGGAGATGGTTGGTGGAGACAGCAGTGAAAGATAGAGGGGAGTGGAGATGGTTGGTGGAGACAGCAGTGAAAGATAGAGGTGAGTGGAGACAGCAGTGAAAGATAGAGGTGAGTGGAGATGGTTGGTGGAGACAGCAGTGAAAGATAGAGGTGAGTGGAGACAGCAGTGGAAAGTAGAGGGGAGTGGAGTTGGTTGGTGGAGACAGCATTGGAAGGTAGAGGGGAGTGGAGATGGTTGGTGGAGACAGCAGTGAAAGATAGAGGGGAGTGGAGATGGTTGGTGGAGACAACAGTGAAAGATAGAGGGGAGTGGAGACGGTTGGTGGAGACAGCAGTGAAAGGTAGAGGGGAGTGGAGATGGTTGGTGGAGACAGCAGTGAAAGATAGAGGGGAGTGGAGATGGTTGGTGGAGACAGCAGTGAAAGATAGAGGTGAGTGGAGATGGTTGGTGGAGACAGCAGTAAAAGATAGAGGGGAGTGGAGATGGTTGGTGGAGACAGCAGTGGAAGGTAGAGGGGAGTGGAGATGGTTGGTGGAGACAGCAGTGAAAGGTAGAGGGGAGTGGAGACGGTTGGTGGAGACAGCAGTGAAAGATAGAGTGGAGTGGAGATGGTTGGTGGAGACAGCAGTGAAAGGTAGAGGTGAGTGGAGACGGTTGGTGGAGACAACAGTGCAGGAACAGTGAGTGGGAAGAAAAAGAAAACAGAAAATGAGGAAGAGTATCGAGGCCAGCCTCTGCCCGGACATAAAGAGAAACAACACTGCGACGTGTCACAAATATTCTACGAACCTGGATCTGAAGTTTGTTGGTGAAGAACAACTTCTTCCAGCCAATCGCCTGGGCGAGTGTCTCCAGTTCGCGAGTAATGGGTGTACTGCTGTGTTTGTGATATATAGACTCCCACACCTCATTCGACTCACAGATCTACAACAGACAGTCATATTGTGTCTATACTGCGACAGTCCACACCTCATTTGACTCACAGATCTACAACAGACAGTCATATTGTGTCTATACTGCGACAGTCCACACTAAGGGGTACATATGAAGTGTGTCTTCATTGAACCAACAGAATAAATTATTTGCTATTATTATGCATATCTTACCATATCCTAAATATATATCCTATTTCATAGGATGCACATTAAATGCTGTATACTATGAAATATGCCATGAAGTGACACAAAGAACAAAACTGAGAAAAAAGCTTCTAGATATGTTTTGCAGAATATAAAATGCCCATACCACATTTTCCGGGCAAACATAACATGACTGGAATGAGGAATTTTCATGGATGAGATCACAAGACACTACACACCGTGTTGAAGAGATCACAAGACACTGCATATCTGATTAAAGAGATCTCAAGACACTACACCATCTGATGGAAGAGATCTCAAGACACTACACAAACTGTAAAAGAGATCAGAAGACACTACACATCTCATGGAAGCGATCACAAGATACTACCCACCTTGTTGAAGATATCACAAGACACTACACACCTTGTGGAAGAGATCACAAAACACTACACATCTGATGGAGGAGATCACAAGACACAACACATCTGATGAAAGACACCAAAAGACACTTACACACCTTGTGGAAGAGATCACAAAACACTACACATCTGATGGAGGCAGACCTGCCTACCCCAAAAACTTCCTGTCACTAATCCATCTTCCCATTTACACTGATGTTCAGGAATATAGGCCTGCTGTCAGTAATAGTTCAGAACCGTGTCCGATATTGTCACGAAAAGAACACCACTGTCAGTAATACTTTAATACTGTGACTATGACGATAGTTGCACCCAAACCTTATTGTCTCTAATAAACTATGAGGTGTTTTGATGCGTTCAGTTATCAAGGTAAGATATATGTTCATAACCAGCATTGGTGGAAATCAAACGTGAAGAAGCGTAACTGTAATGTAAATGAATCTATACACATTGTAATTCTGATTTTATGTAAATTTCAAAAACAGCATGCTGACTACAAAAGCTTGACAAATTATAACAATACATCACGTCATTGTCTATTTGTGGTGTCATTAGGATTAATATTAGTAGCCGGTATACCTAGGGCCAGACTATAGACTACACAGTATAGTAGCTTGACTAGATCAAAGACAAACACAAAGTCATGCCCGGGGACGGCAAAACCATTATGTTACGCTAGTCATCGACTTCGTCTAGTCTACTCAACTCTAATATATAAGCCTATCCCTGTATTATAGGCTGTAAATGATAGACTAAACTCAATAAATACACTATCTTAGTCTTAGTACAGTCAGTTGGCCTAACACTACAACACCCACTACCCTGTCACTAGTACTATTCTAACGACGTAGTCAGTACCTGCAATTATCCCGGCCACCAGTGACCATTTGAAATAGGAACATAAATTTCGCGTGACTGGCAGTATGTAAATCTGATGAAAGATATGTAAAAGACACTACACATGACATAGCATGGAAGAGATCTCAAGACACTACACATCTCATGGAAAAGATCTCAAGACACTACACATCTCACGGAAGAGATCACAAAACACTACACACCTCGTTGAAGAGATGTGACACTTGTGCCAGCTTGGCGGTGTCCTCGAGCTCCAAGTAGCTGACAATACGGAAGAGGATGGGGCGACTCATGCGGGGCAGGTAGTCGTATTTACCCTCGGCAATCCGCATTACGTAGTCAACTGCCTTGTCCCCAAACGCATGTGAGATTTCACCTGTTGAACAACACAAGTAAAGACAATCATCATCCAAATATACCGGCATGTGACCCCCCACAGCAAACCACATATCATTATTATTATTAGTTTATTCAATCTCCATTACCAGAGAAAAAAACATTAAAATACATATATACCGGTATATATTATTATATATATATATATATACATTCACATATAAAAGACTAGTAATAGTACAATGGCTGGTAAAGTGACTAGCGAGAATACATAAAATGACATGATATAATATGTGAACTCGGTATAACTTATGTCGATTCACATATAAGACAGGATAAATAGTAAGACGGTTAGTACAATGACATGATATAAAATGTAAACTCAGTATAACGTAGATCAGTTAAAAGAAAGACAAAATAAATTAGAGTGCAATGGTTAAGAGGATGACTAAAAGATATGAATGTGGCTTAGTAAAGTTATCGGTGACTAAAAGGTGTCTAATGACATGACCATCATTAGGGACACTAGTTATAGGTCTGAAGCCTGCTTAGTGGGTGACTCGCCAATCGATACAACCCTGTCCAGCAGAGTCCCAGGTACCTTTACACCACAGACAATAAAACGATACAACAGATGCTGTGTCAGTCGCACATGCCTATTCTGCCAAAGAACCAAAAATAGCTGTCTAAGTCTTGTCCCATAAGTTTTGTGATTTTGACTGAAATGCATACCTCATCTTTAATGAAAGTCCCATTTCTTATCCTCAGCAAGTAATCCAAAACTAACAACACGTTACATGTATGGTTGCTACGGGCACTGTTTTTACATAGCCCAATTTTAAACCTTTTTCTCAAAATGTTGCTCTTTAAGTTAGCTTAAACTTTAGCAATGAATCTGACAAATGCAGTGCCCTAATTAGCAGCATCTGACACCAAAGCCACAGTCTCTAAGATTCAAGCCTAGGCCACAGTCTCTAAGATTCAAGCCTAGGCCACAGTCTCTAAGATTCTAGCCTAGGCCACAGTCTCTAAGATTCTAGTCTAGGCCACAGTCTCTAAGATTCTAGCCTAGGCCACAGTCTCTAAGATTCTAGCCTAGGCCACAGTCTCTAAGATTCTAGCCTAGGCCACAGTCTCTAAGATTCTAGCCTAGGCCACAGTCTCTAAGATTCAAGCCTAGGCCACAGTCTCTAAGATTCAAGCCTAGGCCACAGTCAACTTTTACTGCTGAATCCATCATTGTAATTTAATTTCTACCAACGACACACTAGATTCAAAGTTTAGTGGTCAAAAAATATTGAAAGATTCACCCGAATTATCAGACTTTACTGAGTTCCAGTATCCTTTTGGTCATACCTGGATGCATAATTCTCTTACCAGTCACGTCTGCCGAGATGGCTGTACCCGTCAACATCAAGAAAATGGGTGTACACCCACGTATGCTTATTGGAATGCAAAATTTAACAAATATTGTTGTATCTTAAATATTTGTTACACCGCCTAATGTAAGCTTAATAGAAGGTATACAGTATATGGAAAATAAGAGCTCCATCTGAAAGTAGTGTCAGAGGAACTAGGGTTATTTCACAATATAAAGGTAAGTTCTTATATAGCGCAGTATCCAGTCCTCATGACTGCTCAAAGCGCTTTACACTTTACTCCCTGGCAGACGTGTTCAGTTGAACACCATCTCGACTTCACTGGGAAGCATTCAGCCACGCTGCAATTAATGCGCGAAGACTTTTCGTACACAAATATCCACCGCTGTCGATAGCCAGGTACTCATTCATACAGCTGAGTGAACTGAAGCAATGTAGAATAAACGAACTTGCCCAAGGTTCAACACAGCCACACAGGATTCGAACCCGAGTTCTCTCAGTCGATAGTCTGCAGCTTTTACCACTGCGCTACTGCGCACCATATAATCTGCTTGCTTATGCCAAAGCAACAAGTCCGAGGGCAGCAAGTGTCACCGCTACAGTATCTTCTACTCATTCCCGTGATCATTTAGTTTCTGCTGCCACCAGTTCATGCAGCCGATAATAAATTTGACATAATTCCTGTGGCGCCACCTTGGGAATGACTGCAAACTCAATTTGTCCACCGAAAAAAGCAAACAACTCTAAAAAACGAACTTTGTATGTTTTCAAATGCATCGCCAGTTGGTACGTCAAAGGTGGTGAATGAATGTTGAAGGAGGCGAGTGGACCTCGGTGCCAGGGTGATGCTGATACAACACCCCATAGACATAAAGATTACTGAACATAAATGACAGAAGTTCACCTCTAAGTGTGAGCTGCCACAACAAAGTTGCAAAACTGTGGTATATTGAGTTTTGTGTCTTATTTGAGCTAGAGCATGAGCTTTAAAATGACACCTCGTTTGTTGAAATACACTCGGTAGTTTTTTATTTATTGCTAAAATTGACGCAAACTTTAAAAAAGCGACATTTTGAGAAACATGGGCATTGTGATTCGGATTATCTATTATTGTTTAATATGTGTTCAAAAATGCCTGTATTTTATTAGTTTTGGATTATTTGACAAGGAAGATAAACTGGACAAAGAGGAGATTAAAAAGCATGCATTTCAGTCAAAACCACAAAACCGATTTGAAGTGACCCACACAGCTATTTTTGGCTCATGTGCAAAATAGACCTGTGCAACTTAACACCTGGTTCAATGTGGGGGGGCACTAATGAACAACTCTCCAACATTCAAGATTACGCAGTAGCCACACAAAGGCACTCACTTTGGGCGACTTCGTCACACAAGAAGTCATCGAAGGTACATGTTTTCTCACCAGGGGCCGCCACTTTTCCATCACTGCGTAAACTGATTTTCCACCAGCGAAAACTAATCTAGAAAAACAAGAATAATATAATAAATATAAACAATATAATTATGTTACTGTTTATTTGCGTAATCAGTCTAATTTCATGTAATTACAATAATTTTTTGTATTACACAAAACGACTTTCACTCACAAGTCGTTTTGTGAAATGACTGAAAATGTCAGTGATTATATGAAATGACTGAAAATGTCAGTGATTACATGAAATGACTGAAAATAGGGCATTGTTATTACACAGCTTGACTCGTGTCCCTTTCAGTCATACTGCATAATAACAGTTTTTGTACGTTTGTCAATAAATATATTCTTCAAATATTAGTCGTATGTTAATGTAAACTTTCATCATTCTTTCGACTCGAATGAATAAACTGGCATAAATAAATAGTTGCTATTTATTTGAATATAGCAACAGTTTGCTAATAATTTATCCATCTCTGTGTACAACACCCCATCAGTTTGATTGACAGCTATCTCATCAGTTTGATTGACAGCTATCTCATTACTGGTCTCTGATTTGTTGGACAGGTAGTGGCTGCCTCAACCGGTTTACAATTACCTAACAATGGTGAGAGGGGTCTGTCTCAAACAATCAAGAGGGTAGTGTGCATTATTTTGTGACTAGAGAAAAAAATAAGTTGATGTCAATAATTTGCTTCTTACCTGTCAAGATCAATGACTACACCCAGGCCAGTGACCAGTTACAATTTATTAATGCGGGTAGACTGGAAACACTTGGGATGGGTTTGAGGTGTCTGGAACTCAAATGTTGGGCATTTGAGGTTTGGTCTATTTTCAGTGTTCATAATTATGTCAACAATACTTTTTTATTTCAGTGCAAATGATTTGAGGATGTACATGACAGCCTTTTCCCCCGGGCAATGCCCGGTCGCTCTGCTAGTGAATCCTAAAACAAATAAGACCCCTTAACCAATAATGAGTTTCGAAAAAAATCAAGACGATGCTTTAATTTCTTAGAATGTTGCAGACTATTCCCTGAAAATGTGTGTCTGAAATGTTGTGTTAGGTTAGGTCCAGGCACAACAGTGAACTGCCAAGTACAATTACATATACAAAAACTAAAACAATAAAAATGTGAAGTTTACTCATTTGTATATATCAGGGTCAAAGGCCAACGTCTGTGACCTAAACAACAAACTAGTATTTGAAGAGAAGCATATCTATCTTAGTTTTATCTTGACTTAAGACAAACATCAGCACCAACTTTGGTCTGCCTAATGTGGCGCTATATATACATATTTGGTCTGCATGTGCTGCTGTTAGGAGTATATATATATACATATGTGGATAGGACAATATCTTAGCTTTATTTTAAGACATACGTCAGAACTGTGCAGTCATAGCAAAATTAGGACAAAATTAAAAGCAGAACTTATGTATACTTATATGTTAAAACTCAAAGGTAACACAACATTTCTTCATGTTTTTCAATTATTAATATGCAATAACCAGAAAAAGATATTTAACTCACAGTTCTGAAATATGACAAGAGGTAAACCTCACAAGTGTAACCGTCATGACAGGCACAACTGTTACCGTCATGACAGGGACAACTGTTACCGTCATGACAGGCACAACTGTTACCATCATGACAGGCACAACTGTTACCGTCATGATAGGCACAACTGTTACCGTCATGACAGGCACAACTGTTACCATCATGACAGGCACAACTGTTACCATCATGACAGGCACAACTGTTACCGTCATGACAGTCACAACTGTTACCATCATGATAGGCACAACTGTTGCCGTCATGACAGGCACAACTGTTGCCGTCATGACAGGCACAACTGTTACCGTCATGACAGTCACAACTGTTACCATCATGACAGGCACAACTGTTGCCGTCATGACAGTCACAACTGTTATCGTCATGACAGTCACAACTGTTGCCGTCATGACAGGCACAACTGTTGCCGTCATGACAGGCACAACTGTTGCCGTCATGACAGGCACAACTGTTACCGTCATGACAGTCACAACTGTTACCGTCATGACAGGCACAACTGTTACCGTCATGACAGTCACAACTGTTACCATCATGACAGGCACAACTGTTGCCGTCATGACAGGCACAACTGTTGCCGTCATGACAGGCACAACTGTTGCCGTCATGACAGGCACAACTGTTGCCGTTATGACAGGCACAACTGTTGCCGTCATGACAGGCACAACTATTGCCGTCATGACAGGCACAACTGTTGCCGTCATGACAGGCACAACTGTTGCCGTTATGACAGGCACAACTGTTGCCGTCATGACAGGCACAACTGTTGCCGTCATGACAGGCACAACTGTTGCCGTCATGACAGGCACAACTGTTGCCGTCATGACAGGCACAACTGTTGCCGTCATGACAGGCACAACTGTTGCCGTCATGACAGGCACAACTGTTACCGTCATGACAGTCACAACTGTTACCGTCATGACAGGCACAACTGTTACCGTCATGACAGTCACAACTGTTACCATCATGACAGGCACAACTGTTGCCGTCATGACAGGCACAACTGTTGCCGTCATGACAGGCACAACTGTTACTGTCATGACAGGCACAACTGTTGCCGTCATGACAGGCACAACTGTTGCCGTTATGACAGGCACAACTGTTGCCGTCATGACAGGCACAACTGTTGCCGTCATGACAGGCACAACTGTTGCCGTGACAGGCACAACTGACAGGCACAACTGTTGCCGTTATGACAGGCACAACTGTTGCCGTCATGACAGGTTACACAACTGTTGCCGTCATGACAGGCACAACTGTTGCCGTGACAGGCATGATGACAGGCACAACTGTTGCCGTCATGATGACAGGCACAACTGTTGCCGTCATGACAGGCACAACTGTTGCCGTCATGACAGGCACAACTGTTGCCGTCATGACAGGCACAACTGTTGCCGTCATGACAGGCACAACTGTTGCCGTCATGACAGGCACAACTGTTGCCGTCATGACAGGCACAACTGTTACCGTCATGACAGGCACAACTGCCCACTACCATTTGCAAATTAATCCCCAAGTGAATATTAATTTGCAAAAAACCTTGAAAAGTTGCATAGCGTGTCAGATTCATAGATCATATTTTTAAAGGCTATTCCCAAGTGTTAGGTATGGCATACTAAAGTGTTTCCACCGTGTCTACAACCGTCCAAACTTGTTTCCAAAAGGCAAGCATCAATCACTAATATATTCCCAATATACTTTTTTTTTTCCACGTAGGTGCCTAATCCCACTCTTGTCATTATATACGATGTGGATGAAGTTGGTGATTATGTACAATGTGGATGTGGTGCAGATTAAAATAATTAAAAACTGGTTATGTTCTGAATAAAAAAGCAGTCCTACAGTGTTATGCTGGCTAAAAATGTATAAGTGTATAGTGCGTAAAAGTCCAGAGTGGCCAGTCTTGGTGTGGGGGTCCCATGATGAACTGGCATATTCCATGATGGGTCTAACCAGTGGTCAGACCCTCTCGTAGCACTGTGCCTTGATCTTTCACGTGCAACTACGGAGGTTCCTCCTTAGGAAGATAAGGCTCTTGTTTGCCTTCTTAATGATAGTATCAATATGGGCATTCCAGTTCAGGTTTGCACCTATTGTGACCCCAAGGTACTTTTCGTTCTTTACGAGAGAGGTCAATACCATGGATGGTGTAGGTAGATGTAACTGGGTTTTGCTTCCGGGTGATTCTAATGACCTCACACTTGCTTTTATTTCGGGCAGGATCTCGTGTTTATCCAGGTATTGCATGACCTGACTATGGATGGTATGCTCCACCACCTTGCTGCATACCGAGGTTAGTGATATGGACCGACAGTTGACAGGATTGCTGCGGTCTCCCTTCTTGAATATCAGTGTGACGTCTTTCTTCCAGTCACCTGGTGTTGTGCCCTGTAGCAGCGACGTTTTGAAGATCAATGATAGAGCTGGAGTGATTCCTTCCGCAAAGCCCTTCAGAAGTCTGGTTGGTATGAAGTCTGGGCCAGTTGCTTCATGCGGTTTAAGGCCGAGGGGAAGCTTCTGAACACCAGCCGTATCTACTGTGAAGTGGTGCAAATCGGGGTATGGTTCACCACTCATCGATAGTATGCTGGTGTTGTTTTCGGTGGTGTAGACACAGTTGAACTGACCATTAAAAATAGTGGCCTTACTGTGGGACTCGTTGACTGTCATGTTGTTGTTTTTCGGGGGAGGGGGACACCGCTACTATCGCCTCTTTTCCCTTTGATGACAGTGAATAGCTTCTTCGGATTCCCGTCGTTGATGACATCTGTTGTATGCATTCCTACACTCGTTCCTGGTGTCCTTCTTGAGTCTTTTACAGTGGTCAATATCCTCTTGGCTTCCTGTCAACCTAGCCTTGCAGATTGGTCTTTTTGTTCGTTTGGAGAATCTCTTAACTTCCCTTGTGACTCAAGGTTGGCTGTACTGAGGCGATGACATCTTGGATGGGACATGGGAGTCCAAGAGTCTCACACATGAGTCTATGAAAGAGTTGCTTAAGATGTTGTCATTAGTTCAGGCTGTGTTGTTGTGAGTGAAGGAATTGCAAATGTTGTTGATCTTAGCCCTCATTGCATCTAAGTCCGCATTCTTCCATAAGTAGATTTGAGGTGGTCGGGTAATCATGGCTCGGCAGCTGGTCTCAACAAGTACGTCATGGTCACTAATGCCGTTGATGATCTTGCATTTGAGGATAAGGCTGGGTCGGTCTGTGATGAAAACATCAAGTATGTTATCACCCGTGGTTGGTAATTTAACTATTTTCTCTGAGCCAATATCATGTTGAGTATTGATAAAGCATTGATTTACTGTTACGGGGTTGCTGTGTCCAATGACCTTGTCAGTTTCCCAGTCTATGTCAGGCAGGTTGGCATCTCCAGCAATCCATACGGTGGCACGGGGATTGTCGTGGTGTATGTCTGGTCAGTGTTTGGTGGGCAGTACACTGCTCCAATGATGAGTGGACTATTCCCAGGGCACTCGAACATTGCAGCTGTGATATCAGTGTCAGTGTTCAGATCGATCGCTGTGGCAGTGATGTCATCTTTAGTGATAATAACAACACTTCCGTTATGGCCGTAGTTACAGTCTTTACGAGCAACGAAGTGGTATCCAACTCTTTCACATAAGTCTTGGTGCAGCCATGTTTCACATCCAAGAACAATGTCCGGTTTCTCATCTGATAAAAGCAGCCAAAAGAAGGCACGTAAGCACCCGGAAAATGTTTCCATTTGGTCTCGTTTTAGGAGGTAGGGCTGCATTATGTCTGGTATTGGATATGTAGGGTGATGAGGTGCATCGGAGGGGGGGAAGAGGGGTCCGCGGGGGAGCCAATGCAGCTATCCATTGAGCTCAAGCTATGCGACAAGAACATGGTAGAAAAATTACAGCTTACATTGAGTAGTCCATGAAAAACCTCTAGAGGCATGCTCATGCATTTTGCATGGTACGAAATGTTACACGGGTCACATGCAGCACAATTTTGGTTTGATTTAGAAGGTTTGTGAATTTGTATACAGACAAATTTGGTCTAAGCATCAGAGAGAACACGTTGTGAGTATGTCGTTCTTATCCGATATAATACTCAACAAATTTCAAGTGCTACCTCCCGCCAAACCGTCATCTAGTTTAAAATATGTTTAAAAATTATGCACAACAGTCCAGAATCGCCCACATAAACCGTGATGGTTTAAACATATAAAAATTGTAGTACTTATAAATCACAGTCGTTATAAATATAAAAAGTGTAGTAAAATATTACATAGATAATATCAAATGGTATTTCTTTAAAAATAATAATTAAAAAAATATTTGTTCAAATGAGTTTTGTGTCCGAGTTTTATAGGCTGCAGTATTATTTAATCTTGCAAACTACAGGAAGAGAGTTGTGATTGGGTAGCAAGACGCTTTGTGCAGTGCAAATGAAATGAAGGTCTTCACCCTGGTTGGGCCCCATTGCGACATTGGAAAAAGAACGTCTTGGTGAAATGCCTGTTAGTAGACAGTTTATTGTATTGTATAATGTGTTTACTGTTGGTTTATGGTTTGTTACTGACAGCCTATAATATGGACTTGTAATGGTAGCAAATGTTAACTGTTTGTGAATGCACTGATTATTGGGTTGTTTTGGGGGCAATTTGAGTTTCACGTGTTATATGAAGGTAGTTTACAAATTTGTCATCTTGTTTTGAATTTTCGGATTGGTTGCTATAGTAGCTAAGCCTATGTCAAAACATGTCTTTGGCTGGGTTGATCATACATATAACCACAGAATTATATTCTGATATACTTATAATAGTTCCTCGCTCAGATGAGCAATAAAACGTTTACAAACTGTGGATATTATTGGTAATAGCGGAGCGGGAAATCGGAATGGACTACACCTGACACATGTGCACTCCTATAGCACACAGGTACTCAATGCTTGCTTGTTTTTTCAATTAAAATGTCTACCGCAATATTCACAGTCGTGACGTAAGCGCACCCTCCCCTTGGCATAGGGAATTTTTTTATTTAAACAACTTACTAAACAACTTTTATGATACTACTCAATGATAGCCTAAATATGCCCCATCTGCATACTGTGTGATTTTTAAAGGTATTTTGCACTAGTACGCGCTTGTGGACAGTACCCGATGTTGAGCAACTGGCTATTGGTATTGCCAGTATTGGCATTGCTTACAGGTCCTCTTCTGGCTTCTAGGCTGTGATGCCTCTTATGCCAGCTCTGATGTTTGTCGTCAAACTATATGGTGCGCATGCGTCTGACGAGTTGTTCCATAATAGGGGTGGGGCTGTGTAATCGAGCTTAATTGTGTGGTTTTTCCATAATTTGTCTAATTTCCCCTCAAAGGACTGGACTGATGGAGCCTCTACCACAGACTGTGGGAGGCTGTTCCATACGTCCGTGCATCGGTGTATAAATGATTTTTTTTTAATGTTTAACCGTTTAACGTCCTTTGAATATTTTGTAGGTGATGTCCTCGCGTACATGATTCAATATCCCTCAAAGTTATAAAGTTTGATGTCACAGCTGTATCATATTTGTCTGTTAAAATCTTATACAATTCAATCATGTCTCCTCTGAGGTGACGATATGACAGAGTTGGTAATTTTAGTCTTTGCAGACATTAATTATATTCAAGATTTTTAAAACCTGGAATCAATTTGGTTGTTCTACGCTGAACATTTTCAAGAGAATTTTGTAATGTGTTTAATTAAGAAGGGAGCCCATACTTGATTTGCATATTCAATATGTGGGCGGACGAGAGATTTAAAAACAGTAGAAAACTATTTGCTCGTTGATAGTTTGTGACTTATCATCGTCTTATGTTATGGAATAACCTTAGCCTGGCCTAACGGAATTGATAATAACATGATTATTTTGGTCTGCCTGACCAGCCAGAATGTGTAGCATCACAAAGTGTTGATAAAAGGTAAACAACCGATGCAGTAGACGTCGTGTCTACAAAATAATAGCCAAAACATAACAAGCAAGTGAGCGAAAATAGGGGCCGCCAAAATAGGTAAGTTAAGAAAGCTGTAAACCGCTTAATGCAAACGAATGGACGCCTTTGTCTGCGCGTCATTTCGCACAGGTTTATAAATACGTACTTTATTGTAAGTGATGTATAACTGATGGTAGTCTTTGCAAGGTGGCGGTGCAACTGACGCCATATTTAAAATAACTCCACCTGGAAACAACTCTCGACAGTGATGTGCCATTTTGGTGTTGTCGTCCGTTGCTAACGCAACCAAGGATTAAGGATGCAGTGAAAGTTTCTCGATAAACCAGACGCCGTGAGGTGGCAGCACTCGCCCCTCAATATATTTTCTTAGCGAGTTCACGAAGGCGAGCGAGAGTCGATTAAGCAAGACTAGGTGAATTCCCCGGTAAAATGCATGTTTTGGCAGATTCGTTTCTTTCATTTAGTTCATAAATGATAAGTAATCAATTAAGAAGATGCAATACTGGACCACAGTTAACAATTAACCGTTGCGTCACTACACGGATTAAAGCCACATGCAATAGTTAAAACAATTTATTAATAATCTTTTAAATTCGTTTTATAGTGCAAGGTACGTATTAATGCTCAATTGCAGATCATATTGAATAGTGATTGATACACAAATATCAAAGTAATTAAATAAGACAAAATTAATACTTATAACACAGCGCTGTATTACAGTTTTAATATGGTATGACTTAAAATACTTAATAAGAAGTGTAATCATAATCTAATTAAAGTATCAACAATTTTAGATGGAGCGCAGTAGCGGTAAGAGCTCTGGATTTTCGACTGAGAGAACGCGGGTTCGATACCTGTGTGGTGGTGTCGAACCTTGGGCAAGTTCGTTTACTCTGCATTGCTTCTCAGCTGTATGAATGAGTACGTACCTGGCTACAGTGCGATTTTGCAATTTTTTTGACATCACGGTGCATCTCAATCTATACTGTATGTTCAACTCCAGGGACAACAACATTTCATCAGTGAGATTTCCTAGTTCATCTCCGCTTTCGAAATCACGATGCTACTGTGTGAAACACAACTGTGGATTGCCAACAATGTACGTCTCAATATGCCAGAGAATAGCCATGAAAGTTTGGACACGTATGTAGTGTCCAGAGTGATAAGACGGGAGACAGTTTGGTCTATCTCATGGATCGCAGCTGTGGGTACCTCTTATTTCCCAACCCGTTCCATGTGGACGTCGACAATGCGTTGTTAGTTATGCAGATGGAGCTCTCTCTCCCCCCTCTCCCTCTCTCGTTCTCTCTCTCCCCCTCCCTCCCTCCCTCCTTCACCCTCTGTCTCTCTCTCACTCCCTCTTTCTCTAGCGCTCTCTCTCCCCTCCCTCTGTCACTCCTGTTGTGTTTACAATATTATTATAATGAGCCACCTGTCACCTGATGGATGACGTAGTGTTGATGACGCGGACACACGGTCCCAAGATTTGAAATTATGAAAAAGCCGCAGTGCGCGGGTGCGAGTCAATAAATGAACAGTTATCGTTCTGCATAAATACGACTTTGACTGAGTCTATATCTAAACCATTAGATACAACATCTGGCGACGAGGTACAACCCACAGACGCCTATGCAGTGGAAACGAGCTACGGAGTTGGACTGGAATTATCTAAACTGTGAGTTTATGAACAGAACACGCCGCCGTTTTCAACAAGACCGGTGCTCGCTCTGCTGACGTCATTGCTACTTCTGGCGTGCGGCATGAACACGGCTGTAACTACTACGTCAACAGCTGATCTCGTAACTCCACAAAAACACACTGCTACGTCTACAATGGCTCTACCCACGCTCGCACAGTTTGACATGCGAATGGATGGCAATTTGGGACCTCGTTGGAGGAAATGGCTTGACCGTTTTGAAAGGTTGACCACGGCCATGGCAGTCAGCGAGCCGACGCGCATGCGCGCGTTGCTTCTCCATTACGCGGGACACGAAGTCGACGAGCTATTCGACACGCAGATCGTGCCTGACGTTACCGATGACGTCAATGTTTACCAAGCAGCCGCCAACGCACTGACTGACTATTTCACACCGAAAACGAACACCGCTTTCGATATCTACAGCTTTTGCCAAGCTGCACAAGGTGAGACGGAAACGATTGACAATTACGCAACACGGCTACGCAAATTGGCAAAATCCTGTGACTTTGCAAACGTTGACAGGGAGATCGCTAACCAAATAATTTTTGCATGTCAATCTAAGCCGCTACGCAGACGTGCACTGCGGGACGATCTATCGCTAGACAGGCTGATCGCCGCCGCTAGAGCGCTCGAGTTGAGCGAACAACAAGCAAGCGCCGTCGAAGGTGGGACGAAAGCTGATCGTCCAATCAACGCAACTTCTTCACAGTCATCCGCCAGGGGAAGACACACGTCAAGAAATCGCAATTTTGGCAACAGAGGTGAGCGTTACAACTCGACCAATCGCTCCAATGCTACAAGCAGACACGCTAAGGCCTTCAATTAATGCGGTAATCAACTACCACATCGTTCTGGTTGCCCGACGCGAGGCAGGAAGTGCAATGCGTGCCACAAGGTCGGCCATTTTGAATTAGTCGATCATCACAGCGCGCTACCCAGCATGCATCACGTCCAATGTCGCGACATCCGGTTGCGAACACCGTGACAACACACGCTGCTACCAACGATGACGAACGAGAGTACGTGTTCACTTCGTGCACAGACGAGCAAGTCCACGTCGCTCTGGGAAGGCAGCGCATCCCAAAACGTCTCATCCAGGTTCAAGGTCAGCAGGTAGAAATGATAGTCGACACAGGAGCATCAGTTAACATTCTTGAATCGCACACGTATGACAGCCTACATGTGAAGCCAGCATTGCAGCCCACGACAACTCGCGTGTTCCCGTACGGCGCGACAACGCCGCTGTCTATGCTTGGCATGGCGAACTTCGAATTGTAACATATTGGTGAGCAACTAACAGTGCCTTTTCATGTTATTGAAGGCAGCAGTGGAAACTTGCTTGGCTATGCAGCAGCCGAGAACCTCAAGATACTGACGATGGCGAGACAAATCACGACAGCTGATGACGACAAGGTCAAGGTCATAGAGGACTACAGCGACCTATTCGCAGGAATGGGAAAGGTCAAGGACAGGCTGATCACACTGCACATTGACGAGACAGTCACGCCAAAACAGCAAAAGCATCGCCGCATACCGTTCCACATACGTAAGGACGTTGAACAGGAACTAGCACGACTCGAAGCAGACGACGTGATCGAGAAGACGGACGGGCCGACGCCGTGGGTGAGTCCGATTGTCGTTGTGCCAAAGAAGACGGGAGCCGTGCGCATATGTGTGGACATGCGAGAAGCCAATAAAGCAGTAAAGCGAGAGAAACATCTAATGCCCACCATCGATGACCTAATAACAGATCTGAATGGCGCGACAATGTTCAGCACACTCGACCTGAGAGCCGGATATCATCAATTGGAACTCGACCCTGAAAGTCGACACATCACAACATTCAGCACACACGTCGCTCTCTACAGGTACAAGCGGTTAATGTTTGGCATTAACGCCGCTTCGGAAATACTTTAGAATAGGATCGCAGAACTTCTACACGGCCTGAATGGATGCAGAAACATTTCAGACGACATCATCGTCCACGGCAAGACGCCTGCAGAACACGATGCGAATTTAAGAGCAGTCTTAGACAGATTGCGAGAAAACAACGTTCGCCTGAACCGAGAAAAATGCAAATTCTCGCAGCCAACCGTCACTTTCTACGGACACGTTTTCGGTGCGCATGGACTGTGTGCTGATCCGAAGAAACTCGATTCAATTTCGAAGGCGAGTCGACCAACAAACCCATCAGAAGTACGCTCTCTACTTGGCATGGCGCAGTACGTGTCTCGATTCATTGCCGACTTCGCCAACATCGTTGCACCACTGCGAGAACTGACCAAACAAGATGAACTGTGGAATTGGTAGCCTAAACACGAACAATCGTTCCAGGCGCTAACACACGCGCTGACGAACACGAGCACAATGACCTACTTCGACCCCAACAAGTCGTCGGAAGTATTCGTCGATGCCAGCCCTCTCGGCTTAGGGGCTATTCTCACGCAAAGTGGAAAGGTAGTCAGCTACACAAGCCGAGCACTCTCAGACGTCGAACGATGGTACTCTCAAACAGAACGTGAAATGCTAGCAGTTGTTTGGAGCGCAGAGCATTTCCACCTATATCTGTACGGTGCAAGCTTCACGATCTACACAGATCACCAGCTACTACTCGGAATATTCAAGAGTCAGCGTCCTGCGTCCGCACGGATTGAGCGATGGAGATTGCGTCTACTTCCCTACCAGTTTGAACTGAAGTATCGATCCGGAAAAGACGACCGGAACCCAGCCGACTACATAAGCCGACACCCATATGCGAAAGGAGCAACCGACTCGACTGAGGAGTACGTGCCATACATCTGCAATGCAGCTATCCCAAAAGCCATGACCGCTGTCTAGGTCAAAGAGCAGACGGCGACAGATGTAGTTCTGCAAGCCGTCACCAGGGCTACACAAACTGGTCGCTGGGACGACACACTCGTTCACGACTATGTCCATGTCAAAAACGAACTGACAACATGCAGTGGCATCGTACTAAGAGGTACCCGTATCATACTGCCGTCTACTCTACAGCAAAGAGCAGTTGAACTTGCACACGTGGGTCACCAGGGTGTTGTGAAGACAAAAATGTTACTACGCGAGAAAGTTTGGTTTCCCGCAATTGACAGCATGGCCGAGAGGCAGATCAAAAGTTGCCTGGCTTGTCAAGCTACAATTAGCACACCCATGACACCTGAGCCGATGATCCCAACGCCGATTCCGTCAGCACCATGGAAGAATCTGTCAGCTGATTTCCTGGGACCATTACCTACAGGCGAGCTGATACTAGTAGTCATTGATGACTTCAGCAGATTCCCGGAGGTGGAGATAGTCACGTCGACTGCAGCCTCCACCGTGATCCCCAAGTTGGACAGCATGTTCGCTCGTCACGGCATCCCGGATGTACTTAAATCAGACAACGGCCCGCCATTCAACGGCAGTGAACTAACCAAGTTCGCACACTATCTCGGGTTCGAACACAAGAAAATAACCCCGATCTGGCCGTGCGCTAACGGCGAGGCAGAACGCTTTATGGCTTCTCTAATGAAAGCCACCAGAGCGGCACACGTGGAACAACGGAGTTGGAAACAGGAGCTGTACAACTTCCTTCGGCAATATCGCGCCACACCACACTGTACGACAGGTGTATCGCCCGCGGAAGCACTGTATGGAAGGAAACTAAACGTCACACTCCCACAACAGACTCGCGCTTCTGAGATTCATGAGAAACTGCGACGTCGCGACGCAGACAACAAAGCGAAATCGAAAGTCTACACTGACAAACGACGAAACGCAAAGCGATCTCAACTACAAGTTGGGGAAATGGTTCTCGTCCGACAACCTCGGAGAAACAAGTTAACAACACCATTCCACCCGCGAACACTCGAAGTCATACGACGTACAGGAACTCTCGTAACAGCTAAGAGGGATGTACACGATCACACGAAACATCTCGCATTTCAAACGATTGAATGCGACACATTCTCTACCACACGACACGTACCATAACGACGCCGACGATTTCGACAACACGCGCGATAACACGCGCCACGACACGTGCGACGACACGCTCGCAAGACCAACGCTGAAGCCGTGCCTGTCATCGCAAGTCGTTCGACGTTCCAGCAGGTTTCGTAAACCGCCCGTGAGGTTCAAAGATTTCACTGAATAAGAAAGAGTGATGTGCTAGTAACCTCTCCTCTACATCGATCGTATAATTAATAATTGTATTTTTAACATAGTATAAGCGTATTTCGAACTTTAGTATTTGCATGAGCCCAGTACTGACTTTAATTCCAAGTAGGGGAAGAATGTTGTGTTTACAATATTATTATAATGAGCCACCTGTCACCTGATGGATGACGTAGTGTTGATGACGCGGACACACGGTCCCAAGATTTGAAATTATGAAAAAGCCGCAGTGCGCGGGTGCGAGTCAATAAATGAACAGTTATCGTTCTGCATAAATACGACTTTGACTGAGTCTATATCTAAACCATTAGATACAACAACTCCCTCCCCCTCTCTATATATATATGCCTCTCCCCCTCTGACTTCCGATATGTCAATATCTGCACGAGATAGCACGATATACGAAGCGTGCTGAACCATGGTGAATCTCCCGGATTTCTGCAAAACAGTTTACATGTATAGTGTTGCTAACAGCTCTAAGGGCAGCCGATGCTGAAACAAGAAAACAGCGTCGACACGAGCGAGCTATCAGACTAGCTGCCCCAACACAGCTGCCGACGTACGTTCGTGTGCTGACACTGTGGGAGGACCCGTATATTAGACTGGTTTCACACGTGCGAGCAACTGGACGCAGACAATTAGATTACAACGTGTTTCATTGGCAAGCCAATCATAGGCGGATCCAGGGGGACCATAGGGGCACGCGCCCCCCAGACAATTGTAATGCCCATAGACCATTTTGAATGGGCCCTCGCGACCGTGTCCCCCAGACCCTTGGAAACGTACCCGCCGTGCCCCTGTTCATGTTACACTAAGTTGAAGTTACGGCGACGCGGCGGCCAAAAAATGTCAACAACTTCCCCCGTCTTCCGATGTCACAGTCGAGCCGAGACAGCGGAGAAGCTGAAGTTACGGCGCAACAGCAAAAAAATTCTATATCATTTCGATCGGCCGCCAGTGTAGGTTTTTGTGCCCCCCCCAAGACTACCCTCTATGGGTCCGTTCCTGCCAATGACATCTATCGTTGGCCGAAAAGTTGTTTTCATATCATCAATGTTATTACATGGCAAACCAATTATAATGGCACCAACGACAATTAACATTGGTCCTGTGGCGCGTTTCAATGGCACATCAATAAAGATTGAACCAATGATAACCATTGTTGGGGCAATGTTGTATTTTTAACCAATGCTGCCAAACAATCATTGGCCCAATCGTGGTTCTGCAGCCATCATTGGTCCAATGAATGTTGCTAGGTGGGCCGGTAGACGTGATAGTGTAGAATTGTCTCCATGTTGCCCATTCTTTTTCGTTTTTTCCCGAAGTATTTGCCGCGCGCACTAGTTTTACGTATTATGCGCATATTACGTTTAACCTTCCAAACAAGCCGTTTAAGAGAAAAAAACGTTAACCTACCTGCATACGCAAGCTCGATTATAAAAACTATGTAGACTAGCCAAAATGGCCGTCACCCGAAAGGATGCCTTAGTAGAAAAAGTCGTGATAGTAATATTTATTATGTTAAAAAACACACAGCATCACCACATAAACACCATAACTCGCTCGCAGATAGTCGTTGTTTGTTCAAAATGACGAAGGTCGGAGATAATGAGAAGTTCAATAGGCCCCAGTCATGGTGGTGTAGAACTGTCAACTAATATTAGCATTGCTATGATATTCCATGGCATGAGGGTAGACACAAGCATTATTGTGTCAACGTCTACTCCATATGTTGCAGGAGCCGTTTTCCGGATGTATTTGCCGCGCGCGGTTCATTTATGACATTTTGTATAGATCACCTGTATTGTCCATGGATAATTCTGCATGTGTTTATTTTAGAGTTATTTTATTTATATATACTTTATTTACTTATTTATATATCTTAGACATCTAGTTTTAATTTTACATAGTTTATATATATATACTAGTTTTTGCATTTTGAGTGTTTTTAAATATACATTTGTATGTATTGGTTTAATTAATTTGTAATGCGCCTTTGAGCAGTTTAGGCTGAAAAGGGCGCTAAATAAATATACATTTATTATATCCTGCGATTGTTAAATTTACGTTACATTTTACGTATTACGCACACATTATGTTCCAAACAATTTATTTACCCCATAAAATGTGAGAATCTTGACATTTGTGGAGTATTTTGAAAATATATGTCCTATTCTAGGGGGTCGTACAGATTAATCCCTGACATTTTGGTGCACGAGGTTCAACCAGCTAGTCTAAAAGAAAAACGTCAACCTACCCGCATGCATGTACGCAAGCTTGATTATAAGTAGATTCATAGTTATATCTGTAACAACCGTTATAATACTACCATGCGAACGGAATATTTTTTGTAGTTACATGCAGCGCCAAAACAAATTCGGCGACGCAATTAAGCTAGAGTAATATTCTCCCTTTGCGATTGGAGAAGAGGAGGCATTGATGACGTGGGGCTTTTTTCACAATGTTGCTGTCTGTGCAATTTAAATTATGTACGTATCTTTAACAAGGTTTTCTAGTAAATTGCTGACATAGTATTCTTGATTCTAGTTGCTAATGGTTTGCTTTTATTAACTCTTCTAGATGCATAGATCCAAAAAGATGTCTTGTTTCAATTTATATTTGGCCCGCAATTTAACCTGCACTACTCTCGAAGTTCACGTCGGGTGCCATATCGTAACTTTGTCATGTGATCAGCGAGACGCTATCTTAAAATCCTTGCCCTTGCGTAAACCAAGTGACCAATTCTTGCAGTGGGTTGAAGACTTGCCAATTGGGTTGTACAAGTTGGGTCATGTTACCACTTCTAACAACTGAAATAACTTCTTTCGCACATTATAAAAGGAGGCAGGTCTGTTCATATTTTCACATTTATTAATTAATATAATGTTCATAAGACTATATACTAACTATATTGAAGGTATACTGCCCGCCAAATTGTGTTTAGTAAGCATGTGACAACAGTAACAATTTGGAAGATACGACCCCGGAGCATGTTCAAATGGTAAACAAAACACAGAGTTTCAAAACATGCTTTATTGGCAATATACTGCCGAGGACTGCGTTAACCATACCATTTGATGATGTCCCATTTTCCCACATTCAACACAGCAGACTTCCTGCTACAAATTGGCTAATTTGGCTGGCTAATTCCAGGTAGAGGAACAGACTTCTTCACTTTAAACAAACACACACTTTTTATTAGATAAGTTCATGCCACATTAGATATTTGGACATCAAAGAACCAGATTCACGACGGCCGGGCTAAATCAGCTGAGAAAGTTGTGAGAGAGACAAGTGTTTTAGAATATACTTTATTTAATTTAGGTGTAGGTGCTGTTTATGAAACATGGCCATAGTACTACATCAGTTACTATTTGTTCAATTTCTTAGAAATATGGCCATAGTACTACATCAGTTACTAGTTGTTCAATTTCTTAGAAATATGGCCATAGTACTACATCAGTTACTAGTTGTTAAATTTCTTAGAAATATGGCCATAGTACTACATCAGTTACTAGTTGTTCAATTTCTTAGAAATATGGCCATAGTACTACATCAGTTACTAGTTGTTCAATTTCTTAGAAATATGGCCATAGTACTACATCAGTTACTAGTTGTTCAATTTCTTATAAATATGGCCATAGTACTACATCAGTTACTAGTTGTTAAATTTCGTAGAAATATGGCCATAGTACTACATCAGTTACTAGTTGTTCAATTTCTTAGAAATATGGCCATAGTACTACATCAGTTACCAGTTGTTCAATTTCTTAGAAATATGGCCATAGTACTACATCAGTTACTAGTTGTTAAATTTCTTAGAAATATGGCCATAGTACTACACCAGTTACTAGTTGTTCAATTTCTTAGAAATATGGCCATAGTACTACATCAGTTACTAGTTGTTCAATTTCTTAGAAATATGGCCATAGTACTACATCAGTTACCAGTTGTTCAATTTCTTAGAAATATGGCCATATAGTACTACATCAGTTACTATTTGTTCAATTTCATATAAATTCTTTTAGATAAAGCTAACATATACACACACACACATGCACACAATACATAAACTTTAAGGGAGATTTTCCATCAGTTTTTATCAAAAAATCATTTTATTAAAAATATATATTTTAACATATACTGACTGACTGCACAGACGTGTTCTACCGAGACATTTTTGATTTTTGAATTTAAGTCTTTTGGGTGGAAAGTTTGTTGACATGGTGCCACTTTTGAAGGTGTAGTAGCCCCACTACCATTTGGCACGACATTCCGAATGATTTGAGCGCACTATTTGTGGATTTGAGCGACAGCATGGTGATTTCTGTAAATGTTGAACTATTGAATTCCAAATATTTAAACTTTGTTCTAACATATTTTGGCCGTATGCTGGAATGCGTATAGTTCTTACTGCATTCCATGATTTTACAACAATAAACCTACGAAAAATCTCCCTTTAAAAAGAGCGTACATGTATCTAGCTAAAGGAGAATTGTGACTTATTTTATGTTGGTCAGATACAGTGGAAGTTTGCAGTATAGTGTAAACAAAATGAGAGTAGTATAACAAAAATAATGTTCAAAATATTACAGGGTAAATAGAAATATTCTTGATTTATACAAAAACAGGATTGCACAAATGTTTTGATACCCAAAATTGAACTTAGCGGACTAATAATATTGAAACTGTGTGACACATTGTGTGGCTTTGAGACACTCTCTAGACCTTGCAGATCGGCTACAACTCTGAAAAACTGTCCCGACTCGGCAGATTATCCACAACAATGAAATATGCCCAGAGACTCTGGAGATTATCCACAACAGTGAAACACAGTGTAGACCTTGTGGATTATCCACAACAGTGAAACACAGTGTAGACCTTGTGGATTATCCACAACAGTGAAACACAGTGTAGACCTTGTGGATTATCCACAACAGTGAAACACAGTGTAGACCTTGTGGATCAGCCACAACAGTGAAACACAGTGTAGACCTTGTGGATCATCCACAACAGTGAAACACAGTGTAGACCTTGTGGATTATCCACAACAGTGAAACACAGTGTAGACCTTGTGGATTATCCACAACAGTGAAACACAGTGTAGACCTTGTGGATTATCCACAACAGTGAAACACAGTGTAGACCTTGTGGATCAGCCACAACAGTGAAACACAGTGTAGACCTTGTGGATCATCCACAACAGTGAAACACAGTGTAGACCTTGTGGATTATCCACAACAGTGAAACACAGTGTAGACCTTGTGGATTATCCACAACAGTGAAACACAGTGTAGACCTTGTGGATTATCCACAACAGTGAAACACAGTGTAGACCTTGTGGATCAGCCACAACAGTGAAACACTATCTACACTCTACAGATTACCTACAACAATGAAACACAGTCTAGAGACTCTGCAGATTAGCCACCATAGTAAATAACTATCTACACCCCCTGTAGATTACCCATAACAATGAAAATGTTTCCATAAACTGCAGATTATCCCTCAACAACAAAACGCTATCAACAAACACCTCAGATTAGCATGCCGTGACACTATCCGGAGACCCAGCAAATTAACTATAACCATCTAGCTGCAGATTAGCGATAAACGTCGCCTAGATCCCTTGCAGATTAGTCGTGACAGTGAGCCTGATGAGGAGAGTGCCAGGCTTCCTCTGGGTGATGTCCTTACGGTCGTAGAGAGGCCAGAACATTTCCTCCAGATCCACTTCAAGCCGGCCGTCAAGGATTACCTCTCCCAGGAACGTGTGCGTCAACACATTCTGTGTCCAAAGCTACAACGAACACAATTGAGACCATTACTAGTACACCAATGCCCTTATTTGATGTGCGGTCGTCAAGGTGATCCGCCATCTTGGCTATATACACAACCGAATGTGTTTTGCAGTATTTTAATAGATAGTGCCACCTCTAAAGGCTGACAGTAACATACAAGTTCTTCAGGTGAAAAAAATAGTGTCCTGATAACCAACTAATTAATTAATCCCCTCCATCACTTTGTTCAAAGCCCCTTCTGGTCGTGCTTTTCTGTACATTTTCTGCACAGTTCGCTGCGACACCTGCAGTCGAGGTGACATCACTGCAGGAAGCACCACTAGGATTTAGCATGGTGCACATCTATGTGGGTTGGTGTTTCAGGCCCTATCTAAAATTGCAATCGTGGAATTAGTATTCTTTTATATCTCACTAAAGATAATAATCTTACCTACAAATGTGTTGCTGGATGCACAAAGGAATTTTGTTTACTTTTATAGTTATTGCCGTTTGAAAATTGCGAATATTCAATCTTGCAATGGGATTTAATAATTTTTGATATCACAGTAAAGATAATAACCGTACCTACAAATATGCCACTGCATGGATGTACCCACGACTTGTTTTTGTGATATTGCCGTTTAAACATCGCAAAATGCTTAATCCTGCAATGTATACACGGCAGCACATATAATGAAAGGTTGAGCATTCGCGATGTTCAAACGGCAATAACTCAAAAAGTTAACACAATTCCTGTGTACATCCAGTGACAAACTTGTAGATTAGATTGCTATCTTTACGGTGATATAAAAATATTTAATTCCGCGGTTACAATTCCATGTACAGCTTGAAACAACAGCCAATCGTCGTGCTAAAGGATAGGGCGCGCTCAGTGGTGCTCAGTGGATCTGATGTGCTGGTTGCTCAAATGACCATGTTTGAGTGGACTTAGTGGCATGAGTTTGCAAAGAACAGGCTTCATATTTGGCACATTACTTAACAAGAGTATTAAGTTTATGTATGCAAAGTTTCAAAGACATTTAAAATTTAATTTCACTTAGTCTTTAAAAATGTGTCACACTTGTGTACGCATGTATTATTGTACACATGTATGTATTTGCGTTTATATATGCACGTTTCGACTGGATTGTGTGCGCACGTGGAAGTGCATATCTTCCAGGACAGTTCCGGATTAATAAAAATGTTATCCTGCACAAAGTCCTGGTGAGTATACAGATGCGCCATCCCCACAAGCAAAGGCCATTGACCTCACTAACCCTGGCAGATCTCCTATGCAAAGTGCTGAAGTTACCTGAATCAGCTGTACTTTTCCTAGTAATTCACTCCACTGGTCGCGTAGCTGTTACTGATTAGAAGACTGAACTAACGCTCATTGCAAGACCAACTAAAGAAACTTCCTCAGCTTGATTGTTTGCTTCTCCAGTTTAAGATTCATTTTGCTAAAATTGAAACCAACCTAATATGCACTACGTCATGCTCCTACAATTTTTTTATTTTGGCAGAAATGCTTAAAATATAGTCTAAATTTTAAGGTCTGGTTTACTTTCCTCAACAAGCAAATATAATACCTGCATTTACGAACCCCCAAAAATAGAAAGTTGTTGTTGTTCTCCCCATCGTTCCCTGTCTTCAGGGGTGAGGCTGGCTTGGATACGACGACATCTTCTTTCTCTTCCTCCTCATTGCACTACTTTCTCTACCACCCTTCTCCATTCTCCTCGGTCGTTTGCTCTTTTTCTCCATTCCCCTTTCCATCCCTCCATGTCTCTCTTCACGCAATCCTCAGTCTTGGTCGCCCGTAGGAGTATAGGTCGCCCGTAGAAAGTAGGAGTCAAAATTACCTCTTTTTTTAAATTTGCTTCAATTTGATCAATAAACCAAAAACTACTGAATGTATTTCAAGAAATGATTTATCATTATAAAGCTCATCATCTCTAGAATACAAAATATATGAATGCACTTTTTATTAAACCGACTGAGGATGTTATTTAAACTATTCACACGTAACATGTTTGGATAAGAAAGAACCAGGTTCGTGATAGCCATAAGGTAGTTGTATCTGTCACTGTTTCCAAGAATTCGGAGGGGCTTTCCACCGGGACACATAAAATAGTAATTTTTAAAGTACAGATTTGCAAACTATGGTGCCAGTGCTGTAGGTTACCAACACCAACTAATGTTATATGAAGAAAAAATAAAATGATACGTTATCAGCCCCAGCAACCTTAATCAGACTAACACTAACATGAATTACCTGGACTGTGATATGCTCGTGTACATTGCGGCGGTAGAAGATGGCGCCTGTGTTCCACACAGGGGTCAGTGTATTCTTGCGCACGGGGGTCGTGATTTTCTGACCTTCACAGGTGATGACGCAATAAAGGTTTGGCTCTGCGTAAGAGAAAGAAGGATGATTATGTGTAAATGTTTAACTTAGAGCGGGTAACAGGATTAGACCGTACAATAAATTATGTAGCATCGGTAAAAGAATAGTGTGGGCTGGATATGCATGAGAAAGACTTTTGATATCTTGTTTTTAAAGGCTTCCTCAGTTGCATGGTAGATCAGAGTCCAAAGAAGCGACTCACGACAGTAAAAGGTGAGTGGACAGTAGCACCTGGAAGGAGATGCACCTACAATGACCCAAAGTAAGCGCATTGAACGGAGGCAGTCTGTTCCTCTACTAGGAGTTTGCCAGCGTAGTAATTTTTAAAGGAAGTCTGCTGTGTTGTTGTCGTAAATGGGTTCTCTTTGCCGTAAATGAGTTCGTGTTACATCCTGGTATTTATGATGTTGTATAATGCTGAAGATTTTTCTTTTATTTGAACAAATTCCTTGGAGGTACGTAACTGGTAAAAGGACACGAAACGAGGCAACTTTCGTTAGGTCTGCGTCAAAAACTTGTTATTTATGCTTCAAGAAAAATTATTTACCAAATTAATTAGTGCCAATGAGTGATCATTTCACGACACGTTTAATATGTCCTACATTTTAACTTCATGGTCGTAATGTTCCAAAGGCATACGTAACGTAGGACACAAAAATATTACGTACCTCCACCACCTGATATTTTTGGTTGCTGTTTATTAACAACTTGAAGTATTAAAATTATAATTACATAGTTTAAAACACAATTAAGGTGAATATTTTACAATCACAAACAGAGCCACAGAGCCGGCTTCAATATACACTGGTTTTCCCATGCCCCAAATATGATGTAAAAAATCAGGTCAATTTCGAGTGGACATTGTTCATACATAAAACTGGGTCGAGTAATGAGATATTTTTTTGTGGATGTTATCTCTATGGGATGTATAGTAAATGTATAAGTCAAAGATAACATTTTCTTTTATTGTACAGTATTCGTTTCACTTATAATTAAGGCACCACAAGTGTGTACCAGTACTGTGTTCTGACCCAGACACAGACTGTTATGAAAGTGGGTGTTTTGTTTACAATTTGAACATGCTGCAGGGTAACACCTGCAGCATGTTCAAATTGCAAATGCCCTTATAGGGAAATTGTTCAGTTTTTATAATTGTCATTAACTGCATTAAGTATCACTAAACAACATAAAAAATTCAATTCTTTTTGATCTGGAATATTGTTTAACGTGTTTGGCAAAATCTGATAAAAACTGTTCAGTTTATCTTCAAAACGTTATTAAGTTTATTTAATTAAAAACAAGCATGTCATAACCACATTAGCCACCTTAATATGTAGATCATCACTCACCAGCTTTGCTCTGCTCCAGGCCCGTTGCCTTGACAACGATGACTTGTGTTAGCATTATGGGATGTCGCAGGCCTGGGAAGCAGGAGCAGGTTGAACTCAGGAGCCTCTTCATGGGTTTGTCCTTCACCAGCTCCCTCAATACAAACACGTAGGGTTAACATTTTGCATAGTTTTTAACATTCTACAGCGTATTATTTTTTATCATTTATAACCACTGGGTACACAGTTTTACCTCAATTAATTTGAAGCTATTTAGAATGCACTACATTTGTACACACCCGTGAATGGGGCAGTAGTCACGTATTTGGTAGTGTTCAAATAAAGTTTTATTATTATTATTATTCTCTCTACGCAATCACTGCTTAATTCCTTGTTAATTACTTAATACATTTATGCATATAGGTAACTATAATTGAACTAGCATGTGTGTGTGTGTGTGTGTGTGTGTGTGCGTGAGTGTGTGTGTCTGTATGAGTGTGTGTGTGTCTGTGTGTGTGTGTGTGTGTGTGTGTACCCCTGTGTGTGTGTGTACCCCTGTGTGTGTGTGTCTGTGTGTGTGTATGTGTGTGTGTGTGTGTGTGTGTCTGTAGGTGGGTGGGTGGGTGTATGTATGAGTATGTATGTGTGAGTGTATATGTGTGAATGTACGTGTGTATGTACTGGGCCTATGTGTGTGAGTGTGTGGTGTGTATGTCAGTGTGCATGCATGCATGCGTGTGTGTATCCCTGTGTATGTACCCCTATGTGTGTACCCCTGTTTGTGTGTGTACCCTGTGTGTGTACCCCTATGTGTGTACCCCTATTTGTGTGGGTACCCTGTGTGTGTACCCCAGTGTGTGTACCCCAGTGTGTGTACCCTGTGTGTGTACCCCAGTGTGTGTACCACAGTGTGTGTACCCCAGTGTGTGTATCCCTGTGTGTATGTACCCCAGTGTGTGTACCCCTGTTTGTGTGTGTACCCCAGTGTGTGTACCCCTGTGTGTGTACCCCAGTGTGTGTACCCCAGTGTGTGTACCCCTGTGTGTGTACCCCAGTGTGTGTACTCCAGTGTGTGTACCTCTGTGAGTGTACCCCTGTGTGTGTACCCCTGTTTGTGTGTGTACCCCTGTGTGTGTACCCCAGTGTGTGTACCCCTGTGTGTGTACCCCAGTGTGTGTGTGTACCCTGTGTGTGTACCCATGTGTGTGTACCTCTGTGGGTGTGTCACCCTGTGTGTGTACCCTGTGTGTGTGCCTGTGTGTGTACCCTCTGTAGGAGTGTACCTGTGGAGTGTGTGTGCCAATAATGTGTGTGTGTGTGTACCTGTGGAATGTAGCCCCCGTGTGTGTGTGTACCCCTGTGGTGTACCCATGTGTGTGTGTGTGTGTGGTATTACCCTGTGTGTGTGTGTGTGTGTGTGTGTGTGTGTGTGTGTGGCGTGTGTGTGTGTGTGTGTGTATGTGTGTATTGTACCCCTGTGTGTGTGTGTGTGTGTGCATACCATGTGTGTGTGTGTGTGTGGCCTGTGGGAGTGTACCCGTGTGTGTGTGTATGTGTACCCTGTGAGTGTATCCTGTGTGTGTGTGTGTGCCCCTGTGTGTGTGTGTGTGTGTGTGTGTGTGTGTTTGTGTGTCCCTGTGTGTGTGTGTGTGTGTGTGTGTGTGTGTGTGTGTGTGTGTGTGTGTGCCCCTGTGTGTGTATGAATGAATGCATAAACATTAAGTTTTTCCTCCTAGATACTTTGTATCTTGGGCACCAAACTTTCAGGGGTTCTACTACTTCTTGGAAGAAAATAACATCTTAAATTTGTTCCAGCGTGAACTTAATTGATAACAAACATACCTGTACATAGCTATCATACTCTGAAGATCTGACCTTCCATTGCAAATAAGTTCTTTTAGACATATCCAATATGTGAATTTTTACCTTGTAGTGGCTTTCGTCGGTGTAGCACACCAACTTCTTCAGTGCATGTGACGTATGATGTCATCGTAGAAGTGAGATAGTTCGTAATTCCCCTCATCTTGGTTGATTAGTGTCCAGGCCTTTCTGATCCATGGTTTCTTTTATTTGTCGTGTTCTTCTGTTGGCTTCCTTGTCCACTATTTTCCCTCCCAGTCTATGATATGATTGTGTTGTTGCGTGGTCTGTGAGGGGGATCTGTTAGTTGGTAGCTACACTGACGAAAAGAACCAATTTGCAATCTGCAAGAAATGAACTATCGTGAAGAATGTTCAGCAATCTCACCTGCCACTGTTGCTCACAGAAGTGTATATATGAAGGATGAAGGAGCCAACCTCATGAGGCTCTACTGTCGTTGCCACGATAATGTATCGTCCCTTCTGCAGCCATTGTCTTAGGATCACCCGCCGTGTGTTGTCAAATGGCGAGGTCATCACGACGCTCGGGTTCCGATGAAGGCGATAGATCCGATTCTCCTCCACCTGGTGGTTGCCAGAGGAACTGCTGCATTAAATGCAATTACAGTCAAACATTGCTTTGTGGTCACTTCAGTGTAATAAATACATCCACTTTGCAATAAATGTTACCCTAAGAGTCTCAAATTGTTTTTGTTACAGAAAGGTTTAGGAAATTATTCCCACAAATACAGTCAATATATTGGTGACTTTTACCCAGTCCCGAGGATGACCTTAATAGTGAGGGTCCACCTCATCCTGAGTGACCTTAATAGTGAGGTTCCACTCAGTCCCGAGGTGACTTTAATTGTGAGGTTCACTCAGTCCCGAGGGTGACCTTCACAGTGAGGTTCCACTCAGTCCTGAGGGTGACCTTAATAGTGAGGTTCCACTCAGTCCTGAGAGTAACCTTAATAGTGAGGTTCCACTCAGTCCTGCTGGTGACCTTAATAGTGAGGTTCCACCCAGTCCTGAGAATGACCTTAGTAGTAAGGTTCCACTCAGTTCTGAGAGTGACCTTAATAGTGAGGTTCTGAGGGTGACTTTAATAGTAAGGTTCTATGCAACTGATTGATATATGTACTATATATTTTATGATTATTATCTTATTTTAAGATTATTACCTTATCTAACTGGTTTTAACTTCTTGATGTGGGAGCCAAGGTGGATACGCCAGGGAGCCAAGGTGGATACGCCAGGGAGCCAAGGTGGATACGCCAGGGAGCTAAGGTGGATACGCCAGGGAGCTAAGGTGGATACGCCAGGGAGCCAAGGTGGATACGCCAGGGAGCTAAGGTGGATACGCCAGGGAGCTAAGGTGGATACGCAAGGTTATAAAGGTAAGTTTTTAAATGAAGGTTAAATTAAATAATATGTTTAACCAATCTAACATTAAGAGGGACCATATGCATGCGCGCAAGAACATACATGCACATACACCATGCACGCAATATGAACGCACACCAAGCATGTATGCACGCAAATCATGCAAGCATGTGTACATACCATGCACATAAACACGCATGCCAAGCACACACACACACATGTTCACAATTAATAATTATTGTGTCATTCTTTATGACAGACTTGCTCACAATTCACTGATAATTACACTTAATTATCTGGGAACACACCTTCAAAATGGTGAAACCAACTCTTAGCTGTAGATTACGAGTCTGTATATTCCATTCTGCCGGCTCGCTAGGTTTGGTCATCTGGATAGTTGCGGATGTATGGCCAAGTTTAGCTGACTGGCTAGATCTTGTCAGCTCGCTAAGTTCGGCCGGTTGGCTAGTTACGGATGTATGGCTAAGTTTGGCTGGCTGGCAAGATTCCGCCGGCTCTCTATGTTTGGGTGGCTGGCTAGTTATGGTTGTATGGCTAAGTTTGGCCGGACGGCTAGATTCCGTCGGCTGGTTAGAGTCAGCTGATCGTCTAGATCGCTGGCTGTGGGTAGCTGACTTGACATCTGATGAATCCAGGTGCCTGGCACAAGTCGTGGTCTGCATGAGACAGATGACCACCTCATCCTCTCGGTCAACCACACAGAAGATAAACTGCAACGTGAGTAGGTGACATCAGTGGCACAGTCGGGGAGCATTAAGGGCAGGGGAACTAGTTGAGGTAGAGATGATGGCACAGGAAAGGGGACAGAGAGGGGAAGAGACAGAGAGCAGGCACAGTCAGGAAACAATGAGGGCAGGGGAACTAGTTGTGGTAGAGATGATGGCACAGGAAAGGGGACAGAGAGGGGAAGAGACAGAGAGCAGGCACAGTCGGGGAGCATTGAGGGCAGGGGAACTAGTTGAGGTAGAGATGATGGCACAGGAAAGGGGACAGAGAGGGGAAGAGACAGAGAGCAGGCACAGTCGGGGAGCATTGAGGGCAGGGGAACTAGTTGATGTAGAGATAATGGCACAGGATAGGGGACAGAGAATAGAAGAGACAGAGAGCAGGCACAGTCAGGGAACATTGAGGGCAGGAGAACTAGTTGAGGTAGAGATGATGGCACAGGAAAGGGGACAGAGAGGGGAAGAGACAGAGAGCAGGCACAGTCGGGGAGCATTGAGGG